>LGRX02031297.1:0-15094 GCA_001247695.2 Cymbomonas tetramitiformis
AAGGGTAATACTACAGACGTTGGATTTCAGCCTGGTATGACACAATTCCCAGGTTGTCATCTCGCGATATCGAACCTGAGTCCTGACCATTTCCAGGATTAAAACATATCATCTATTTTGTATTTATCTTCCATCGATAGCGATATCGCGGATACGATTGCCGTTGGCGTTGACTCGCTCAAGGATAAAGAGCTGCGCACCAACATTCACTGCTCATAATTTTCTCAACGGTCCTTCGCTTCGCCTCATGGGCGGAACGATGTCGTGCCTGCTGTGTTATGCGCAGGGATTTCGGAAGTGTTTGACTGCTTTTATTTTTCAGTTTGTTCATGCATATGTGCCGACTCACGATACTCGTTTTGTGCAGCTTGTGTCGCAGGTTTTCCGATGGCGAGGAGGGGCGCGCTTTCTTGAGGTGTGGAAGTCTAGGGCGACCTAGCTTGGGATCACACACAACCACATCGGACCCACCTTGTTCTCACGTTTTATTCAATTCACTTTGAATATGCATACAAAGTTTGAGCAGCTTCGGGTTGGGATAAGCTATAGACTGATTTTGTTTTTGGGTTTATGGCGTCTTCTTCGCGACCTCTGGGGTGTGGAAGTCAAGGTTGGGCATGCCAACCTTGCTTGGGTTCGAACCCAACCACATCAAAGGCATCCCATTTGCATATATTCATATATTTGTCTTCAATATTCATGCAAAGTTTTAGGATCATTGAGTTAGGATAAGCCTTAGGCAGATTTATCTTTGTGGGTTATGGCGCATTGTTTATTTCTTGAGGTCGACCCAAAGCATGAAAAGCTTTGCAGCCGAAGATCTTTCGTGCGTACTAGCGCACGAAACTTGGCACAAATATTGCTGACAGTAATATTAGTGCACCCTCTTAAGTGCAAAGACTTCCAATGAGTGTACACGGAATGGTCACCTCTTGATAAAGAGCATTTTGGGTTTGGGTTCAACGTACCCAAACCCAAAGATGCCAATCAGCCGAGGGCTTCCCGTAAGTTCTAGAGCACGAAACTTGGCATAAATACTTCCAACGTATGTACCTTCAAGTTACATGAAGCTCAAGGCTTCAAGTTACTTGTGCGCGAAACGAGCAATTTATTTCTAAGGCAGATTTATTGGGTTTGGGTTCGAACGAACCTAAACCCAAAGATGCCAATCAGCCGAGGGCTTCCCGTGCGTTCTAGCGCACGAAACTTGGCACAAATACTGCCAACAAATAATTTTTTGAGTCACCTAAAGCTCAAGGCTTCAAGTGACTTGTGCGCGAAACGAGCAATTGATTTCTAAGGCAGATTTATTGGCTTTGGGTTCGCCATGAACCCATAAGCAAAATCAGCCTATGACATGACCTAAAGTTCTTAAACGCAAATATGGATAACTATTGAAGTTACATAAAAGATAATAGTACGATACCGACGTGGTTGGGTTTGATTCCAAGCGAAGTTGGTAAACGCCAACTTTGACTTCCACATCTCAAGAAGGAAACAATGCGCCATAACCCACAAAGATAAATCTGCCTAAGGCTTATCCTAACTCAATGATCCTAAAACTTTGCATGAATATTGAAGACAAATATATGAATATATGCAAATGGGATGCCTTTGACGTGGTTGGGTTCGAACCCAAGCAAGGTTGGCATGCCCAACCTTGACTTCCACACCCCAAGAGGTCGCGAAGAAGACGCCATAAACCCAAAAACAAAATCAGTATATAGCTTATCCCAACCCGAAGCTGCTCAAACTTTGTATGCATATTCAAAGTGAGTTGAATAAAACGTGAGAACAAGGTGGGTCCGATGTGGTTGTGTGTGATCCCAAGCTCGGTTGCCCTAGACTTCCACACCTCAAGAAAGCGCGCCCCTCTTCGCCATCGGAAAACCTGCGACACAAGCTGCACAAAACGAGTATCGTGAGTCGGCACATATGCATAAACAAACTGAAAAATAAAAGCAGTCAAACACTTCCGAAATCCCTGCGCATAACACAGCAGGCACGGCATCGTTCCGCCCATGAGGCGAAGCGAAGGACCGTTGAGAAAATTATGAGCAGTGAATGTTGGTGCGCAGCTCTTTATCCTTGAGCGAGTCAACGCCAACGGCAATCGTATCCGCGATATCGCTATCGATGGAAGATAAATAGATGATATGTTTTAATAATCCTGGAAATGGTCAGGACTCAGGTTCGATATCGCGAGATGACAATCTGGGAATTGTGTCATACCAGGCTGAAATCCAGCGTCTGTTGTAGTATTACCCTATTCCAAACAGCCAAGGGCTTCCCGTGCGTTCTAGTGCACGAGACTTTCCACAAATATTGTCGAGATATATACATTTAAGTTCCCTGAAGCTCAAGGACTGGCATACACTGTGCCCGAAACGAACAGTTTATTTCTTTGGCAGATTTATTGGGTTTGGGCTCGAATGTACCCAAAACGAGCCCAAACCCAATACATGCCAAACAGCCAAGGGCTTCCCATGCGTTCTAGCGCACGAGACTTTCCACAAATATTCTCGAGATATATCTCTTTAAGTTTCCTGAAGCTCAAGGACTGAGATACATTGTTCGCGAAATGATCAGTTTATTTCTTTGGCAGATTTATTGGGTTTGGGCTCGAACGGACCCAAACCCAATACATGCCAAACAGCCAAGGGCTTCCCGTGCGTTCTAGCGCACGAGACTTTCCACAAATATTGCTAAGATATACATATTTTAGTTCCCTGAAGCACAAGGACTCGGACTTCGATGTGGTTGGGTTCGAACCCAAGCAAGGTTGGCATGCTCAACCTTGACTTCCACATCCCAAGAGGTCGCGATGGCGCCACAAACCCAAAAAAGATAAATCAGTCTAAAACTTATCAAACCTCGATGCTCCTCAAAGTTTGTATGCATATGCAAGGTGAGTAGATTAAAATATGAAAACAAAGTAAGTCCGATGTGGTTGGGTATCATCCCAAGCTAGGTTGCCCTAGACTTCCACATCTCAAAAAGGAGCGTCCCTCCTCGCCATCGGAAAACCTGCGACACAAGCTGCACACACCGAATACCGTGAGTTCGCATATATGCAATAAACAAATTGAAAAATAAAAACAGCCAAACACTTCCGCAATCCCTGCACATAACACAGCAGTCACAGTGAACACCGTTCCGGCCATGAGGCGAAGGAACGTTGAGAAAATTATGAGCAGTAAATGTCGCAGCGAGCGCTTTATGGTTGAGCTAGTCAACGCCAGCGCCAACGGTAATCGTATCCGCGATATCGATGGAAGACAAATTGATTGTCTGTTTTAATAATCCTGGAAATTAAATTCACGATGACACGCGAGACGATGCAAGACGATATGACCGTCACGCTGGTTCAGAATTTTTTCGGGATTGAGACGGAAACGACGTGTGAATTCCAGCGCGTATAACCCTTCCCTTCACAATAATTCTAATGCATCAGCATCAGGACAATAATTCTACTTTGCTGACGGTGGCAGGGGTATAATCGAAGACCTGCTGACGTGGCCAGAACTATAATTCTACCACAATTATGCTCGCATTTTTGAAGAGCTCACGATGAACGAAGAGGAAGACCAGAAAGCATCGAACGAGAAGTCGTGAACGATGAACCAACGCAGACGAGAGCCAGACGAGAGCCAGACGAGAGCCAGACACCCACAAAGAGCACGACTGCTGCTCTCACTCACAAACTGCTGCTCACCTCAACGAACTCCTCCATTCGAAACCGTCCAGCTGCCAGCAAGTCGTCAACAATTCAAGTCGTGATCACAGAAAACGGGATATATATATATATGATATATACATATATGTGATATATATATTGATAATCAACCATGCGCCGGAGCCATGGATATGGCCTGAGCATGTGATATATATTGATAATCTACCATGTGCCGGAGCCAAGGATATGGCCTGAGCAATTTAAATAGAGCATGGTGCACCCACTATACAGCGGGCCCCGGAAAACATCGGGACGCATACATCCTGCGTGAAGGGAGTTCGGGTCATCTCATGCGTACGAAGCATGCTTACATACAGTTCGTGTATGTGGGGTATCCTTACAATGCGTATCATACATCATACTATTACCGTCTTAAATATATGTACGGATCATCGCATATTACGGTATGTACCTTCGCCTGATGGTATTTTATGTCACTGATAAGCTAGGCCAACGAAGACTCTCTCTTCGCTCGTTATCGTATCCGCCCGGTGAGACGTATGCTCTAGCAACTGCGCGTGTAAGCCGCGATAATACCTCGTATAATACAACTAATCTCAACTTTCCTATTGCAAGCGATACAAGTCTGTGAAGCGTACGGAGGTGGCGGTTGATGTGCTGTGCCGTGATCGTTCTCAAGAGAAATGTCAGTATGGGATATGGTATCCCTACTTTCAACCCGTCGGCACCCGCCAGCATCGCAAAGCGATTGTAGGGCTGTGGTGACCGTTACGTGACTGCCATGTTGTTTTGTTCACGTAACCGGCGGTCATGTCGTTTGGGTCGCGCACGCGCGCGCCGTGCGCCGCGTGTCGTGCGATTCTCCACCATCGTGGGATCGATCGCGTGATAGTGTATACATTCGATTCGATATATATGTATATATATGTATGGGATATATATATGTGCGCAGTGGAAGCGTGGTGGGCCCATAACCTCACAGAAAACGGGATATATTTATATATATGTGAGATATGTATACCAGGCTGAAACAGTGATACAGATACGCAGTGGGCGGACGTTCACGGATACTAATAAAGATGGTTTGGTATAAAATACTTAGTTGAGTGTTTTATCTCTTTATTGGATCCGAGTCCACCGCCCGGACTTATTAAATTTAGGATGTTTTTATAATTGTTGTAGCACCTGGTATAATTAATATATCCGTGCAAATATATAAATTGACAATTATTTATATATTGAACTTTGAATTATACAGGGTGCGCTCGGCTGTCGTATATAGGGGGTTATATTGAGCGGGTTCCATCAGGGACCTCAATATACACTTGCGCGAATTTTTTTTCAAAAATTCGATTTTTAAAATTTTCTAGAAAATTTTAAAAAAATTGACCCCCCCTTTTTGGGCCCTTAACACTGTAGAGGCCGAATTAATTGATTTTACAGTGTTAAGGACCCATTTTGGCGTTTTGATTTGATTCTGATTAGGGAAAGACTATGGGCTACGGAAGTCCGGGATGGTCATCAGGTCATCGCGTCATCGAGTCTGATGACAGAGCCGGCCAGCCGGCTCTAACGTTCCTTCCTTCGCGCGAACACCATCGGTTACGTTATGACACAAGTATCGCATGCGTTGACTTTCTGAGGAAGCAACTCATTGCTGCGCACCAACACTCCGAGCTCACAATTTTCTCAACGTTCCTTCGCCTTGTGGGGCGGCCGGTGCCGTGACTGTTGTAAATATGCGCAGGGATTGTTTGAATGCTCGACTGTTTTTTTATTTTTCAGTTTGTTTATGTTGATATTTAAGCTCACGATATTGGGTGTGCGCAGTGTGTGTCGCAGGTAATCCGATGGATGCCGAGGAGGGGCGCGTTCTTTTGAGATGTGGAAGTCTAGGGCAACCTAGCTTGGGATGAAACCCAACCACATCGGACTCGTGGTCACTTGTCCATTTATTCACCTTGAATAAGTACGCAAAGTTTGAGGAGCAACGACTTAGGATAAGGCATCGGTTGTTTTATTTTTATGGGTTTGTGGCTAATTCGCGACCTCTTGAGGTGTGGAAGTCGAGGTTGGTGTATCCAACCTTGCTTGGGCTCAACCCCAACCACATCGGACTCACCTCATTCACACTTTTTTAACTTCACTGCCGTGCATCGTGTGTTTTGTTGAAGTTTGGATGGGTCATAGGCTGATTTCCTTTTTGGGTTTGAAGTCATCTTCGACCCCAAAAATAAATTCAGCCATTGCCTTATATCCACGCAATACACCTCGAACTTGGTAGTTGTATTGCTTGGACATACTTTTATTGATACACACAACGACGACGAAGCCGCAGGTTGCGTAAAGCTTAAGGTATGTAAGTAAGCAAAGTTGACTGGAGTATATGAACTTTCCATGAACCCAAAAACGAATTCAACCTAAGACTATTATCCTAACATCATAAGACGCAAATTTGCATAACTACTGAAGCTACAATAAAGATAACAATATGAGTTCGATGTGGTTGGGTTTGAGCCCAAGCAAGGTTGGCATACACCAACCTCGACTTCCACACCTCAAGAGGTCGCGAATTAGCCACAAACCCATAAAAATAAAACAGCCGATGCCTTATCCTAAGTCGTTGCTCCTCAAACTTTGCGTACATATTCAAGGTGAATAAATGGACAAGTGACGCCACGAGTCCGATGTGGTTGGGTTTCATCCCAAGCTAGGTTGCCCTAGACTTCCACATCTCAAAAGAACGCGCCCCTCCTCGGCATCCATCGGATTATCTGCGACACACACTGCGCACACCCAATATCGTGAGCTTAAATATCAACATAAACAAACTGAAAAATAAAAAAAACAGTCGAGCATTCAAACAATCCCTGCGCATATTTACAACTGTCACAGCACCGGCCGCCCCACAAAGCGAAGGAACGTTGAGAAAATTGTGAGCTCTACGTGTTGGTGCGCAGCAATTAGTTGCTTCCTCAGAAAGTCAACGCATGCGATACTTGTGTCATAACGTAACCGATGTTGTTCGCGCGAAGGTCATGGAGAGACAGACTTTCGCCCCCCCCATAACTGGGGGTGACTGTCTCTTCCTGTGTCACACCTCGCCCTGTGGTGTCACTTGCATCTTGCCAGCCGACCGATAATAAAACACCCAAGTTATTTTATTATCTCATCTTAGACTGCGAAACCACCCGAGCATCTCGTCCCAGCTTCACAGAGTTTGTGGAGACTGTAAAAACACGCATATAACCCACCGTTGTCCGTTATATCCACCGTTTATTTCACCGTCTCTGTCAGGTTATGGGCCTCACCACTGGCGAGTTTGCTCACGCTTTCGGATTCTTTGATCCCGTACCTTGTGCGGTAACTATCCCGCTTTTCACCAAATTCGGCTGAGCACCTTCGTCCTCTTTGCCGCCATCTTCACCCCGCGTCCCCCTTGGTACCGGGAAATTATTCGAGCACCTTGTCCTCGACCACATCAACCTTCATTCTCGACTACGTCGTCCCCATCTATTTCACTTTACGCTCTGGCCAGCAGCACCTCAACAGCAGCAAAATTGGCTTATCGCACGACATTTTTGACGTCACCACCGTCTTCCCCGCGGGAATCTACCCCAGATTGCCTCTTCCATCGTTCGATTTGGTTATTTTTAGCGAAAGTTACGTTTTCGCTTGGGAACCCTAAGTGTTGGGCTCCAGATTTTCTGCTTACAGCGGCCATGGCTTCGTGTCGTCAGCGTGCCCGCATTTCTGCAGTTACCTCCGCGCTGCACGTGATTCGACGACGAGAGCTTACCCATGGCTACGATCTGGTGGTGTCTCGTGGTGCTCATGCACCCGACGCCAAAATCGAGTCCATCAACCACATCGTCAACATGAGCTTTGACCACTGCGAGCTCACCCCGCAGCATCCTCCGCTCTTCCCTCCACCCTGCGTGCCCCTTGGCCATTGCCTGGTGGTGTTTGCAGGTGTTGCATCCCTCATCCCACCACTTTTCCTCTCTGTTTTCGCACTTGTGTGCGGCAGAGTGGAGCCACACCGCATTTTCCACCTTCGCCCCCCTCGGGGTGTCCACGTCCCCGCACTCGCTATGTTGGTACCACACATCGTCGCACCGCATCGCGTGGGCGTTGGATGACGACGTCCTGGCGGCGCTCGACTTCGTCCACCATCGAGACCTACGCCGCCGTCCACCCTCGATTACTTGGGCTAGATTCGCTGGCTGGCCCGTGGGAGTAGTCATCCCCACAGCACATGCATGGGCATAAGCCCCTAGAGCACGCATCTAGAGACCAGCGCGGCGGAGCCACTCTAGCTGGGTTGAAAAAGACCTCTTAGGGTCTCAAAAGATGCTTGTTTCTTAGGGTTTTGCCTCTGTGGCCAACCGTAGGATGCTAGCCCCGGCCTTGGCTAGCTTGCATCGTGACACCTCACGCCTTCGGGGTGAGGTGGTGTCATGGAGAGACAGACTTTCGCCCCCCCCCATAACTGGGGGTGACTGTCTCTTCCTGTGTCACACCTCGCCCTGTGGTGTCACTTGCATCTTGCCAGCCGACCGATAATAAAACACCCAAGTTATTTTATCATCTCATCTTAGACTGCGAAACCACCCGAGCATCTCGTCCCAGCTTCACAGAGTTTGTGGAGACTGTAAAAACACGCATATAACCCACCGTTGTCCGTTATATCCACCGTTTATTTCACCGTCTCTGTCAGAAGGAACGAACGTTAGAGCCGGCTGGCCGGCTCTGTCATCAGACTCGATGACCTGATGACCATCCCGGACTTCCGTAGCCCATAGTCTTTCCCTTCTGATTATGTCTGATTGACAACCTTGCTCATGATGATATATTATGGCTTCCCTAAGTGAATGCTCTTATCGTAGTTTCTAAGGTTGGCCATTGCATGATCCAAAATCTAACTTTTAGATCTGTTTTGCTAAAAATATAGGGGGTACGTGAACGTACAGGTGGGGAAAAATCAATCTCCAAAATTGATTGTGGTTGTGAGGAGTTGTTCGTTCTGAATTCTGTGGCATTCGCATCGCATGGCATAGCATGGCATGGCATGCGCCTTCTGCGTTCTGGCGTTGGCGTTCGAAGTCCAAGTCGAACATCAACCGACCGCGTCGATGTTCCCACTAAAGACTATCGTCACCCAAAATAAGTCATAGCTGGTTTCTACGAAATCAAACCTCTAGAAATTTATACACAAAAGTGTTAAGGGCTTAGCTACCCGTGGTCGTCGATTTAAAGTATTAACAACGATCCCGCCCCCCTCGATCCTCGCCAAAAAGAATTATCTCCGTCAGATTGATGGTGCCGATCGACAGTCAAGGGTTCGAACAAAGGTTTAATTCATATTTTATTCGGTTTACCTCATATTTTATATTTTACATTTTATAATATTAATTATTCAGACGACATTCTGTCGATATATTTATAAATATATGTAAATATATATACAAACATATTTGCGATTGAAATTTTGTTTGCAGCTTTCATCTCAACGACGCAAATTGATTTCATCCACCAGCGTCACGCAAAAGAGCGTCACCAAAGCTAGGCTATAAACTACTACACTATACGTCTCCCAAAGCTAGGCTATAAACTAATACACTATACGTCTCCCAAAAAGCGTGACGCAAAGCTAGGCTGTAAACTACTACACTACTGTATACGTCACGCAAAAAGCGTGACGCAAAAGAGCGTGACGCAAAGCAATGTTCGTTCTGTAATAGCTGGTGGCGCGCCGCCAAAAGGAAACATGTCACTGACAGGTTAAATTTGAATGCATGTGTGCGGCAGTCGAATCCCGTACTTAGCAGCGAAGATGGAGACGCTGATGAGGAAGGAGCTCACCTGAATGTATACAGTAGCGACGATGAGGACGCTGATGATTCTGATTTTGACATTATACCCCGACCTGCACGAACAGCAGCAACGCGGAAGTCAGCACAACGTACATACATTGGTACCTGGTCCTTTTTGTCGCACCACTGGTCATTTTTGTCGCTGTCGCAGAATATTCTTTTGTCGCGAGACCACCGAACAGAATCTTCTCAAAAAAACAGTGAATTCTGTTCGTTCCCTTAAAGGGGTAAAGAAGGTTTTCAGAAAATAAATGGAGACATGAATACGACATCGTCGTTCGAACAGTGTCAAGGTGCCCCAAAAATTTTCGTCATCCAAAATTTTAAACTTCAGGTTGTCGCAACTGTCTGTCGACCGACGGATCGGACCTTCGACCGACCGCTAGATCGGTCAAAATGAAATCTGACTCGGAAACCGAATCTAATTTTTGTCGCAGGCATGTAGAAGATACAGCAGCCCTCCCTCGACTGTTTGTCGACCGAACGATCGAACCGTCGACCGACCACTCGATCATAAAAAAAATGAAATCCGCATCGGAAACCGAATCTAGTTTGTCGCATGGATGTCGAAGATAGATACAGCAGCCCTCCAGTCGACTGTTTGTCGACCGAACGATCGAACCGTCGACAAACCGCACGATCAGTAAATTCACAGAAATCCGCTCGATCGATCGGAAATCTGCATCGGAAATCAAATCGCGGGGCTGTCACAAGAAGTGTCACAAGACCGTCGCAAGCATCTAGGATGTAGAAGATCCAGTGTCACAGCAGCCCTCCAGTCGACTGTTTTTCGACTGCGTCACAGTCCGCGTCACGGCCACCAGAAAATTCGGATGCCAATTGGTCACAATATTGATGATCTGCCACGTCACTGTGACACCCCCGGGGATACTGTACTCACTCGATCATGAGATAGTAGCGTCACATCTTGAACAACTATCCTTTCCGCGGCCGTCAACACATTATTCTCAGGCGCCGACACCGACCAACCCCTGCATACTTCTGTGTTTTGTTGTTTTCTGACTAGTATTCGTTGTTGTTTCCTTCAGTACTGTTTGCTATTTTATTTTTCGGTTTTACGCCGGGATTGATTGGAGCTCTGGGCAATCTGCCCGCGAGGTTCGGCATTTTTGCAGGTTAGCGTGCTGTTTTCTGCAGGATCTCGTGCGTTGTTGGCGACTCGCATGCTTATTCGTTTTAACATTGGGAGTGCTTGGAGCCCGTTAGGCGTTTTGCCCTCCTGGTTGGGTTCGATTCCCAACACCTCTGCTGACTAGCGCGCTGTATTTTGCAGGATAGCATGCGTTTCGTTTCGGCGACAGCAGTGCTGCTGTTGCAGGACAGCACGCTCATTCGACAATCGTCATAGCAGTTCTTTCGTTAGTTTTGGGAATGCTTGGAGCCCGTTGCGCATCTTGGCCTTCGGGTTGGGTTCGATTCCCAACATTTCTGCTGACTAGCGTGCTGTTTTTTGCAGGATCTCGTGCGTCATCGTGTCGTTTTATACTGTCTTCCGTTTGTTATTTTCATTCTTCACGTCTGTCTGTTAGTTGCAAGTATGGTTTAGTCACCGGCGTTGATGATTTATTATTTATTCTGTGACTGACTCCGCAGATTTCGACTTCTGCAGGAACTCGTATTCGGTGTAGTACGCGGAGCTTTCGGCCGAGATCGAAGAGGAGCGGCCTACAAAGGCGTAATAGATTTACAATTAGCTTTCGTTTTGTAATTGTCGCAACTCGAGTCTTAGTAAAAGCAACGTAAGTATTGTAATATTAGAACATTTGTATCGGCATCATGCATTTCGCTTGCTGTGTGCATGCTCTATTCATGCTGTGTGTACATCCGAGGATGTTTTTCGTAGGGTTGTTATTATTAATTAACGAATATAACCGTTGCGTCGGCTGTGTGTTTGCCCACTGGTTTGTTTTGTTAAAATTTTACAATTCTAAATAAATTTCTGCGACAATAATGACCATTTTATCATTTTTGTCGCAGCCTGCGACAAAAAGGACCTATTGGTCGTTTTTGTCGCAGCCTGTGACAAAGGAATATTCTTGCGACAGCGACAAAAATGACCATCGGTGCGACAAAAATGACCCGCTACCACATACATTGGAACTACTTCTACCCGCAGCAAAGGCAAGCGTGCACCAAAATCAAAGCAACCAGCTGCAGGTTATCTGTTATCATGAGTTCAGCATAACGTTTTCGAAACTGGTTACTTATTTACCTGAGGACGAGTTCCACAAGGGAGCTGATTATCTGGAGGTCTTGGACTACATGACGTGTGTCTACGAGCAAGGGGATGAAGAAGGCCATTGGCACGCGCAGTGTGCTGGCGGCGGCACGAACATCAAGAAGGACGCCATTCACGCTGCCATGAAGTCTGCACTTGGATGGGAAGGTGTCGTCCGTCAGTCGAACTGGAATCTTGTCGTCAAATATCTTACAACAATAAGGTACACACACGTATCAGGATGATCGGCTACCGCCATAAGAATGTACAGAGATTAGAGGACGCCATTATCCGAAACAAGAACGTCAGCAAAGCAGACATTAAGGCCGGGCTGGACATGACCTTCTCTACGGTTCTTCACAACTGAAAGGGAGGATGGAGTTGACGAAGTACAATTTGTTCGCGAAGGCAGATGTTTTCTGACGTTTCCGCATGAAGAGGAGCTTTAAGTCTACTTTAAAACGCATGGTACGGTCTGGCAAGTATGTGTTGTGTATTGACTTCATCACTGACGGGCGTGGATTGTCGGAGCAGCGTTGTGAGAGTCTGTGGAAGATGGTTATCATGCCCGCGTTAACTGTGAACACGGACATCACCGACGTCATGTTCCCGAGTTCGACTTCCTACTTCGATCGATCCCGGTATAAATTCTAAATTCTAGAGATTCATGAATTTTGAATTCCTCACATACTGAACGTGAACCGGCACTCACGAGTGAATGTCTCTCACCGGCCCACGTACTGAACGTGGGCCGGATCATTATGCGCCTTCACATCTTGAGTTTCGCATCTGTATCGTTGGATTTTAACATTGTCGAATCTGACTGTCTGTGCAGGTATTTTAATAACCAGATTGTGAACTCGGACACTCAGATAAGGCAAATGCCATATGAAGAATCTGACGTGTCTGACACGGTAGAAGAGCAGACTAGGCGGGTTTACGAGGCACGGCAGAATGTTCCTAAAGATAGCCGATATTTTTCTGACACGCAGGCAGAGGTGATGGCAAAGCGTGGGAGAGTTTCTCTGAATGCAGATGAAGCTGGACCGAGTGGCACAACGAATGTTAGTGAAATTGTTGAGTTGGCAACTGAACAAGTGCCGACACACGCCCCTTATCAGTATAATCTCTGTGCGGGATTCGGGGTTGAGGACATCCTGTCTTCTGTCACCATGACCACACCTGTCATGAATGTGACTCCACCGAGACATCAGGCAAAATATTATGTTCCTGGTGCCGAGGCACAAGCCCTGCTGCCACGACCGAGGCTCAGGCTGTCACGCCAGAAACAACGGTGCCTGCAGTGAACTCTGTTAGCACTTCTCTTTTAAAAGCAGCTCCAGAAGAGTTAGCAAACATTGTTTTTGCCGTGCTTCGCTCCAAAGGTGCAAAGCTTTAAGTATTTTATTTTTTATAAAGAATTTTAGTTTCGGAGATTTTTAACAAAAGGCTTTTGTAGACGTGTCATGGCGATTTTTTTAATTTGATGCGATTTTCTTAATTTTCATAGTTTGTTATCAAGTTATCAAGTTATTTGAATAGTTTGCTATATGTACAACAATACCAACAATACATCTGCAAAAGAAAATGATTTCAATTTTGATGTTATATCGCTCTGATCGCGACAAACAACATATCAAGGTGTTTGTCTATGAAATACCTATTTGGAACAATAAACTTAATTTGAATTGGTGAATTATGTAAACAGTTATGTCCAAAAAACTCAATATATATCATAGGGTTTGTTTTTTTAAGCGTCATGAGATCTGCCCAATTTTGAAAACTGCAGATATTTTGAGGCTATTAAGTGATGAAATCTGCCCATTTTTTGGAGGCTATCAAGTGATGAAAACTGCAGATTTTTTGAGGCTATTAAGTGATGAAATCTGCCCATTTTTGGGAGGCTATTAAGTGATGAAAATGGCAGATTTTTTTAGGCTATTAATTGATAAAATCTACCCATTTTTGGGAGGCTATTAAGTGGTGAAAACAACATAGTTTTCTAGGCTATTAAGTGATGAAATCTGCCCATTTTGGGAGGCTATTAAGTGATGAAAACAACAAATTTTCTTAGGCTATTCAGTGATGAAATCAGACCATTCTGTGGAGTCAAGTCAAAACTTGCTACGTGTTAAGACTGCTTAAAGTTACACTAATAAAAAGTTTATCTCAATCTATTTTTGCTAAACCCACATATGCCCGTGGAGTTGGCAAACTTGGAAACTCTGTGTCGCACCACATATCAAGTACGGGGTTATAAACTTCCACAATATCTAAGCCTTTTCCATCTGGGCCATAGCCACCTATCACCAAAATCTTGCCGTTCACTGTGATAGCAGATGCACCTTCTCTTGCTCTGCGTAAGGGTGCGACATTAGCCCAAGAGTCACTTTGTGGGTCATACCTTTCAACAGAGCTTATGGCCACATCTAGCGGATCCCCCTCCTCCTCCTCCCTCAGTGTTACCCCCCCTATCACGTACAAGTGCCCGTTTAAAGTCTCTAAAGCATAGTCTTGTCGTTCTTGTGTGAAACCTTGAGCTTTTGACCATGAATCTACACTTGGGTCATATACTTGCATGATGTCTTTCTCCGTGACATAAATTTTGTTTTGAAAGGCAACTGCCCTCGCCGCCCCTGTGACCCTGTGTGGATCCGTAGCCATTGGGGCTAGGTCCAATGACCAATAGTCACCATTTATTTCGTATTTCTCTATTGAGCTCTGATCGTATATTGTTGATGACTCTTTGTAACCAAGCAAAGCATACATATTGTCATTAACTACGACAACCTCAGCTTCCACGCGTTGTTCCTGCAAATTTCCTAAGGTAGTCCATGTGTCTCTACTAGGATCATACCTTTCTACACTATTTCCATTTTGAGCCAAGCCTACGATGTAAACTTTTTGATTGAGTGTGGCAGCCTTCACTCTCCTGATACGCTTGGATGTTAAGGACTTGGAGGTGGTCCAAGTTTTGTTCACTAGATCTAATCTCTCTACCAAGGAAAGAGAATTGACATCTTGTCTTTTTTGCTTCTCGCCACCTATCACAAGAACACAAGGCGAATTTTCAACACGTGATATTTTTTGTTCCACCTTTCGATCATGTTTAACGTTGAGGTAGCGTTGTCTTTTTTGGGCAACTATTCGATCTTCCTTTTGTTGTTTTGTCCATATGTCTTGACAATGTCTCTTGTAATTTCCGTCACTGAGATGTTTCGTAGGATCTATGGTGCCATATGCTTTTTTTACTTCTTGAATCTTGGCATCGTTACAAATTTC
>LGRX02031298.1:0-11112 GCA_001247695.2 Cymbomonas tetramitiformis
TGCAGATATTTTGAGGCTATTAAGTGATGAAATCTGCCCATTTTTTGGAGGCTATCAAGTGATGAGAATTGCAGATTTTTTGAGGCTATTAAGTGATGAAATCTGCCCATTTTTGGGAGGCTATTAAGTGATGAAAATGGCAGATTTTTTTAGGCTATTAATTGATACAATCTACCCATTTTTGGGAGGCTATTAAGTGGTGAAAACAACATAGTTTTCTAGGCTATTAAGTGATGAAATCTGCCCATTTTGGGAGGCTATTAAGTGATGAAAACAACAAATTTCTTAGGCTATTCAGTGATGAAATCAGACCATTCTGTGGAGTCAAGTCAAAACTTGCTACGTGTTAAGACTGCTTAAAGTTACACTAATAAAAAGTTTATCTCAATCTATTTTTGCTAAACCCACATATGCCCGTGGAGTTGGCAAACTTGGAAACTCTGTGTCGCACCACATATCAAGTACGGGGTTATAAACTTCCACAATATCTAAGCCTTTTCCATCTGGGCCATAGCCACCTATCACCAAAATCTTGCCGTTCACTGTGATAGCAGATGCACCTTCTCTTGCTCTGCGTAAGGGTGCGACATTAGCCCAAGAGTCACTTTGTGGGTCATACCTTTCAACAGAGCTTATGGCCACATCTAGCGGATCCCCCTCCTCCTCCTCCCTCAGTGTTACCCCCCCTATCACGTACAAGTGCCCGTTTAAAGTCTCTAAAGCATAGTCTTGTCGTTCTTGTGTGAAACCTTGAGCTTTTGACCATGAATCTACACTTGGGTCATATACTTGCATGATGTCTTTCTCCGTGACATAAATTTTGTTTTGAAAGGCAACTGCCCTCGCCGCCCCTGTGACCCTGTGTGGATCCGTAGCCATTGGGGCTAGGTCCAATGACCAATAGTCGCCATTTATTTCGTATTTCTCTATTGAGCTCTGATCGTATATTGTTGATGACTCTTTGTAACCAAGCAAAGCATACATATTGTCATTAACTACGACAACCTCAGCCCTTCCACGCGTTGTTCCTGCAAATTTCCTAAGGTAGTCCATGTGTCTCTACTAGGATCATACCTTTCTACACTATTTCCATTTTGAGCCAAGCCTACGATGTAAACTTTTTGATTGAGTGTGGCAGCGTTCACTCTCCTGATACGCTTGGATGTTAAGGACTTGGAGGTGGTCCAAGTTTTGTTCACTAGATCTAATCTCTCTACCAAGGAAAGAGAATTGACATCTTGTCTTTTTTGCTTCTCGCCACCTATCACAAGAACACAAGGCGAATTTTCAACACGTGATATTTTTTGTTCCACCTTTCGATCATGTTTAACGTTGAGGTAGCGTTGTCTTTTTTGGGCAACTATTCGATCTTCCTTTTGTTGTTTTGTCCATATGTCTTGACAATGTCTCTTGTAATTTCCGTCACTGAGATGTTTCGTAGGATCTATGGTGCCATATGTTTTTTTTACTTCTTGAATCTTGGCATCGTTACAAATTTCCGGTCGTTTTGGCTCATTCATTGTAGGGTATAGTCGCCAAATCGACTCAAACGCACAAATGAAAAACTGCAGTCAATCAAACGGCCAAGTGGCTGTGCGAGGCTGCAATTTTCTGAAAGCAGACACCGAGAGGAACATTCTGACGGGCGGAAACTGTCATCGGAGTTCTTGAGCGAAAGTTGTGAGCAATGAGGTAGGTTATAGTCGCCAAATCGACTCAAACGCACAAATGAAAAACTGCAGTCAATCAAACGGCCAAGTGGCTGTGCGAGGCTGCAATTTTCTGAAAGCAGACACCGAGAGGAACATTTTGACGGGCGGAAACTGTCATCGGAGTTCGTGAGCGAAAGTTGTGAGCAATGAGGTAGGGTATAGTCGCCAAATCGACTCAAACGCACAAATAAAAAACTGCAGTCAATCAAACGGCCAAGTGGCTGTGCGAGGCTGCAATTTTCTGAAAGCAGACACCGAGAGGAACATTCTGACGGGCGGAAACTGTCATCGGAGTTCTTGAGCGAAAGTTGTGAGCAATGAGGTAGGTTATAGTCGCCAAATCGACTCAAACGCACAAATGAAAAACTGCAGTCAATCAAACGGCCAAGTGGCTGTGCGAGGCTGCAATTTTCTGAAAGCAGACACCGAGAGGAACATTTTGACGGGCGGAAACTGTCATCGGAGTTCTTGAGCGAAAGTGTACAAGGATTTTGCGTGACACAAACACGTCTTTTTCTCACTTGATCAAAACTGCCTCGTACGTAACGATGTCCGATGCCCAATGCGAAATATTTTTAACGAAACGTACTGGTTGAGTAAAATATGCGGTAAATAAGTAATGGTTGAAAAAAATACCCGTATATTATCCACACAGGTTGCGGAAAGTCACAGCACGAGAAAAGAGTGGAACTCAACTCAATTGCACAGCGAGCCGGTGTAAAATCAAAAATGGGACACCCGACGCGACGAACCGCTTGTTACAAGTATCGTGGTACAGTACTAGCTACTACCCGTAGGGCCCGCATTCGGTATGAGGGTGTTCGCGTCGCGGGTTTCGCGACCATGAATTCCGAGGAACGTTGACCACAGCGGTTGTGACGGGCCGCCAACCCTGTCCGTCTTCATCGTTGAATGACTCGTTCACTTCCGTCTGACGCGCCAGTGGTTTTTTTTACAGAATTCTGTCGTTCTGTGCAGTTTATGTCGTTTTGTACAGTGGTTAACGGTGGTGGCCCCATGTCTACACAAGTCAAGCAAATATCATATTTCGTCTGACGCGCCAGTGTCGGCTTTTGCAGAATCGTGACCGTTTTTGCAATTTATGTCCGTTTTTGCAGTCCTTTTTTTTTTCGTGTACCTCTGTTTTTAATCGGCCGAGGGGGCTCCGCCCCACACCCCGTTAGTACACTTTTTGTTTTCCGTGATTGAGTGATAGCCCGCCCCCACACCCCCCGTACGTACACTTTTTTTTTTCCCATCGATAGGGGCTCCGCCCCACACCCCCCGAGTACACTTTTTTCCAGTGACCGAGCCCGCTGGGGGGCTCCGCCCCCCCACACCCCCCCGAAAGTACACTTTTTTTTCCCAGACTGAGCCCATAGGGCCCGCATTCGGTATGAGGGTGTTCGCGTCGCGGTTTGGAATAATTAAATACAAGTATCGTGTTACAGTATGGTGTTATAAAGCGCAAGTTGAGGCCGAGTCGATCTATCATCCAATCGATTTTGTCACGAGTGTCACGAGTTCGCGATGTGTTCGGTTCGATGCGACAGCGACAATGCAGTGTGCGATTCTGTGACACAGACGAGCGGATGCAGTCGTATGTCGACATGTCGACATGTGTTTGCACGAATTTTGGTTTGCAGCGCTCCCTTCACAAACATAATCGCAACCGAAAACTCGTTTCGCAGTTTTCATCTCAACCGCTAAAGGGCTTCACAAATTTATAGATCCAGTTTGCACGAATTTTGGTTTGCAGTGTTAAGGATTTTGCACGAACAGTGTTAAGCTTTGCACGAATCCGACTGTTTTGACATTTGTTGGAAAGAGGGGGACAATCTAAAGATTTTTCCCCAATAATGTGAGACATTCACTGGGTAGGGATTCTCAAGGGCTCAGGGATAGGAGCTCAAGTAGTCAAGTAGACTAGTGACACAATAGCGGTGTCACCTGCGACCAGACCGGCCCAGTGAGGCTGATTCTATGGTTTGGTGTCAGGTTACCCGACTGTAGTCGGCGTCGGCAGTTTTTTGATCACAGCAAGCTGATTGGCTCGGACGACCGTAGGTCGACGGAAAGTCGACGCCGACTCTTGCATGTCACGCCCATGTCAGGCCTTCTATAACTTGCGTCGACCCAAAACTGAAGTTATAGAAGGCCTGACATCTCGTGACATGAAGCATCTTTCGTCGACTTTCGGTCAGACCTTGCTCTGTGCATCCTTCGATCTAATGGAGGCCTGATTTTTTTGACGGCTTTCGAGAGAGACGACTCTCTGCCGACTAAATCTACGTGCCACGTCGGAGAAACTACTCTCGCCTTTTCTGTTTTTCAGCCTGACGTTGCGTCCCAGGCACCGCTTTCAAAGAAATAACTTGATATTTCTGCTACGGTGAGCCTATGATTATGATATTATTCCGAAGTTATAAGACCTATAACTTCGTAATGATACTTTTCATTGTGTTTTCCGTAGTGAACTTTTTTATTGGACATGATGAGCGCGTGCGTAAAGATCCCCGCACGTTTTCATCATTGTACCGCTATAAACGGGACAAATGGAACAAACGTTTTGCAATCTCAAACTTATGAGTGTTCGAACAGCGTGCAACTCTCTCCAACACTTTATAAGTATGTAATGAAGTTAGTTTCAATCGCTGTCTTGAGCATCCGCAGAAACGCAGATGCCCAAAACGCGTTTGAAGTCCGCAATGCGAACCCCTTCGCGGCTTGCTCACATCCGCGAATACGGATGGAATAACGCCAAACGCGCTATCACGCAACGTTAACTTAAGTTAACTTTGCGTGAAAACTTGGCGGAGACTCATCTCTGTACATCTCGCTACGCAATCATTTAGTACCGCAAGGGTACTCACTCCCGGCGAGCATCCTAAAACGCGAAGTACGGCTTCTTTCGCTACGTTTCGAGTGTCAAACGACGCACATATATCACAGTGAATACATGTTTAAAATGTTGTGATACATGTTGCGAAATTTGCAAAGTAATTGCCAAAATTCATGTGCGGACAGCAGCCCGACGCATGTTTCAAAGGGTCTTCCGGGTCAACGCTCAACGGTAGGATAGTAGGCTTACCACACCGGTCAGATGAAAAATCGCACGGTCTTTCCGATTTCTGATGTGGAGGAATATTTCCTACGATTGGGAATCTACGTCATGTCGGGGAGGGCTTAATGGAAAAAGTTCATTCTATAAACTGGTGACAGTCGTCGACGGCCGACGCACCGTGACGTGACGTGACACCAATCCATAGAATCGGACTGACCAGTTCTCCTTTAGTCCTTTTGCCTACCTCATGGACCCTGCGTTGATGAAGTGGGGCGCCCGAAAGTCGCGCGTTAAGGTGACTCCCAAATTTTTCCAAAACCGCCTTCGTATTTTTAATTCTGAAAAATCGAAACTAATTTTACCCAATATGCGTCGAAATTGGGAAAATGCCGTGGAGGTCAGAATAGGGGTGTTTCTGGGGGGTGATCGATGCCTATCGACTAACCATTATATGTCCCCAATATTCCAATTCCAAATGCTACCTGGGGACGACTTTCTGATTTAAAAAAAAATCGGCATTCAACCCCCTCGGCATAACCCCTTAAAAATGGGCATTTGTCGGGGCTTGACGCGTGGTCGGCGTGGCAGGCTCGTTGGTCAGGCATGACTCGACCCCCCCCTTGTGCGATTTGACTTTATAGTCGTCATTGGTATACATCCTGCACATATTCTGATTTCGTGGCAGCCGCATGTAAGCAAGATCCGTGTAGGTAGGGGGTACATTTTCGAAAAGTGTGTTCGAAATCGCAAAAAAGTGCCCCTTAATTTATGAGCATGACTATGGGCTTCTTGGGGAAATGGCGATATCGGTGGGCAAACTTGTGTGTTAAGGTCATACCGGAATATCCTAGTTCACTAGATATCAGAGGGTCCCGAACTGTGTGGATAAACTCTCATAAGATAAATAAACCCTAAGCTAGATATACCCGGAACGGTCTCGCAACGGTCTCGGAAACTGCTGGACTTCGGGTTTAGGCTTAGTTATTATGGGCTCTGACTAGCCCCTAGCCTGACCCTGCTTCCGTATCGTGTCCGTGACATCCTAGCACTGTACTGTACAGTAGTACAGTACAGTAGTACAGTCTTGCTTCACTGTCTGGGTTTCCGAGAGCATAAAGCCTCGGCCAGACACTGTTTATGGGATTATCAGTTTGATGCTCAGCGAGCTTAGCCGGACAGCGGATCTGTCTTCCTCGCAGGTTATGGCCCGCACCGGCTTTCCGGTGATTCTGATGATGGCACAACGCCTTGCTGTTGCCATGTTCGGCTAAGTAGGACGTAGGAGGGGTTGAGCGCCCACTTGGGCGGTGGTGTATCGTTCTCGCGGTATGGCCTTTTAGCATGGCAGTGATGGCGGCACACGTTGTGCTCGCCTTCGCTGCGCAGGAGATCGGCAGTTGACGGATTGTTTTTTTTACGGCAGTATCGTCGCAGCGAGGGTTTATTTGCATCGTGCGCCACTGGCCCTGGCGAGGTCGCTCCACACGTTGTACATTTTGGCCGCTCTCATTTTTCCGCTCACGACCTGTGGGTTTCGATCTATTGCGCTGAGGCTTCTACGGATTATCTGGCCGCCGTGACAATTTTATACCACCACCCTTGATTAGCTCAACTCTCTCCACTGTCTCTCCATCATGGTTGCTACAGCAAGTAGAGTGACGCGGTCTCGCGTCCGTAGATTAGAGACGATTTTTGATGACGTGGGTGCGCAGCACGCTGCTACACCGCACACACCGCAGCTGCCAGCTCCGACCACCGCAGCTGCGAGAGAGGTTCTTGACAAATGTCAGCAGCTTGCTCGCGAAAATTTTGACAGGAGGGTTGCCAAGATCGTTGCCACGAAAATTCTTGGGGACAAATCAGAACGCTTCGCTGGAACGGAAACCGACGCAGTCGACATTTTTTCGCAGCTCATGCATGAGTTGCGCACGCAATTCCTGCTCCAGTCACAAGCATTTGCTCCCCTCTTTGACCTGACTGACATGACTGTTGCGGCTAGGCATGAGGGCAACGAGTTGCTGCTTTCGGCTCTGACGTTTCTGGCTCGCCCTGGCTCGCCTGCTCGTGACTGGCTTGAGGCCTCTGGGTCTGACGTTCCTGGAGATGGCAAGCGTGCTGCCCTTGAGGTGGTACGCATGCTCCAGGAACGCTCAGAGCCCTTTGACTCTTTTGAGTCGCTGCTGGCGGTTCGCATCCCCAGCAGCGAAGATCCTGACCGTGGCATCCGTGAGTTCAATGGCCTGTTGCGGGACGTTCAGCGTTCCCACAACTTGCCGGAGGACGCGGTGAAGCGGCAGTTTCTAAAGGCTCTCGGCAATTCGGCGTTGTATCGTGACTTGGCTAATTCCTTGGCTCGAGCTGACCAGCGGCAAGGCGTGTCTCTCTTGAATATTCAGGCTCGTGTGCGGGAGCAGTTCCGCCACGGCCTGAAAGTCTCTGACACCCGTGTCTCTGCTCTGTCATTCGGCGATGGCGCGTCTGACCTGGCTGCGGCGTTGTCCAGTCTGCAGAAGCAGCTGGAGCGCATGCAGCAGGACATTCGTGACCTAAAGCGGCAGAAGCGGGAAGGGGCACCGCCTGCGGGCAAGCACCTTACCCGCTCTGCTGCTAAGCATCATCGTGCTGGTGTTAAGCCACTTGGCACCGCTCCTCCTGTCTCGTTTGACAAGAAGAGCGGTGCCTTCGTGCCCCACTGCAGAAATGCGGAGTGTGCACAACGTGGTTTGAAGCACTGGCATGCTGAATGCCCCAACGGCGGTCCTCACTCTGCCCACTATTGTGGTGCAGTTGAGGACTATGAGACTGACTGCCTGGCTGTTCGTTTCCAGCGTTTCTATGACGCTGGGGATGAACATGCCTTCGAGTCGCTCTGCACGATGGAGGGTCGCCCAGAGGTGTGCGAGCTGTCAGCATGTTCTTTTGTGACGGCTGGGCCCACGTCTCTGCGGCACTTTCAGGATGCGGCGGCTTCCGCTCAGGATGCGGCGGCTGACGATGACGGCATGGCTCAGTTTGGTCTGGCCACATTCCACTCGGATGCACGGGACTCGATTCCGCCACCGCCTGCGGTTCGGCATCCCTCTGCACTCGTGGCTGGTGGTGTGCCTGCGGCTCATGACCCGCCAGTGGTTGTCCCTGGCTCTCTCGGCTTGCCTGGCTCTGTCCCGTCACTCCAGCTCGGCGACTCTGCACCGGCTCCGCTGTTTGCTGGCATGAGGATTGAGACTTCTGACATTGGCTCTGAAGTCTCTGACAATGACCAAGGCTCTGACAATGACTCTGACGGCGGGCAGCGAGTGGCTTTTGGCTCCTTCGGCACTCTTGGGCATGGCTCTGACTCTGACCTTGCTGACGGGGGAGCATCGCCAGCAGCAGCTCCGGTGTACCGTCCGCGGGCTCCGCCGAGCTTTCTCCGATGTGCGTTGATGTCTTCGGTGCTTTGTTGTTCTCTGCTGGCCGGCGCTACGGCATCTCTGGCTGCCGTGGGCGGTGGTGACAGGGGCCTGGTTGAGCCCGGAGCCGCCGTCCGTCGGTTTACTGGAGATCTCTCTGCTTTGATTCCACCACTTGGTGCTGCAGACGTCCGTGATTGGCCGCCAGATGATGGAGTTCTTCTTCATTTCTCTTCAATGCTCGGACCGCCGTGGGATCCTGCTTGTTTGGGTGCTTCGGTGTTTTTGGAGTCTTTACAGCCTTCAGTTACTTTACAATCTGCTGTGGATCCACCTTGCCCGCTTGGGCCTGGTGGTGCTCAATCTGTGACGGACAACTTACAATTCACTTCAGGATTCTTATTTACTTTGCATCCGACCGCTGAACTCAGCCCCGCTGACCAGCCTCAAAGTGGCTGAGTTTCTTAGCATTTATCCTGGCAGCTTGATTAGCTTTAGCCCAGTAGTGGGATGACCGGGTCAAGACCCCGGCACCCAGCTAGAAGTGATCGGTTTCCACCGAAGTGAATGTTAGGTGTTTGTTTATTATCTCGTGGCTGTATATCCTGTACCTGCTTTGCTAGGTAGTCACACCCACGGGTGGTGTGCTGGACTTCGGGTTTAGGCTTAGTTATTATGGGCTCTGACTAGCCCCTAGCCTGACCCTGCTTCCGTATCGTGTCCGTGACATCCTAGCACTGTACTGTACAGTAGTACAGTACAGTAGTACAGTCTTGCTTCACTGTCTGGGTTTCCGAGAGCATAAAGCCTCGGCCAGACACTGTTTATGGGATTATCAGTTTGATGCTCAGCGAGCTTAGCCGGACAGCGGATCTGTCTTCCTCGCAGAAACTAGCCTACCTGTGACACAACGTGTGTCACAACACGAACCTATAGATCAGTCAGCAGTCCAGTGTTGGTCCTAGGGGTCTGTCATAGGGGCCTGCACCGGGACTCCCAGTCAGGGCTGCCTATACAGATTCCAGCACACCACCACAGCACTGTGGGTGGTGACTGGCTAGGAGAGTCAGAAATGTAAATCTCTAGGGCAGAAGCCAGGGTGACAAGTCCTAACTGCTAATCCAACTGTGCTATTCTGATACACAAATCGAAATCCCTCTAACCAGCACAAGAGAAACCATACAGGCAATGCAAGTCCTGCCAAACTACTGAAAAGCTCTTTGCCAGTAAGTCAGATTGAAGAATTTAAAGGTGTCAAAGTAAAATCATAAACCAAATTGAAGACCGTGTCGAGGTCAAAGTAGATCTCAGCACAGCACACCACCAGACTAGTGGTGTACTGCCAGAACCAACAACATAACTACTCGGGGTCAAAGGCCAGAGGAGCACCGTCACCACAATGAGCACCGTAGTAGCCCGCAGTAGCACGGCGGAGCAATACGGGGCGGCCAAAGTGTAAGGCGTCGGCCTCTGGAAAATCATTCGCCAGAGAATTTGACGGAGTCGGTGTTGCTGATTCGTTGATCACGGGAGGCTGCACCGCACCGGGGTGCTGCCAAGTACTGCCCGAAGGTGGGGCCTCGTCATCTGAAGACGATGCCGGCGACAGCGGAGGACCGTCCTCAAACAGCATGGCAGGCGGCGGCGGCCCGGTATGCCATGGCACCGGAGCCATATAGAGGCCCCGCCGCCTCTGTACCCGCCGGTGGAGACGAGGCGGAATAGCACACGGCACTGTAACAAGCGGTGCCTCCTCCCCCCTGCACAGCACAGGCCGCGGCGCAGCCCGACCCGATACCCGCACAGGGTCGATGTCATTGGCCACCGTATAGGTGGCAGCTCCCACTCCCATGACAGAAATCAAGAGAATGGAGGAAAGCAGAAACGGCATCCCCCATAAGCCCGCGTGGGCGGGGAAGCCCCACGGAGGCTTTCCACAGCCGTGGCTGCGGGGAGCACCGTCATGCCAATCTCCCAGAGCACCACCAGAGTGATGTGCTCGGGCTGCGGGCGTCGACGAGTGATTTGCCGAGATTGTCGAAGCCCGCGGCTTCACGACGAAGCTGCCGTCGGCGAGGTCCTCGTAATCGTCCGTGTCGTAACCCGTGAGATCAACCTGTCCGATGGCGGCGTGGTTCATGGTCTTAACGAACCCAGCGAACTCACCGTCCGCGTCCGCTGTGGTGATCACCCGCGCCGATTGAAGTGGCGCGGGCTTCACATCCTTTCCCTGCGAGACAGGCATAGCAGGGGCCGGCACGGCGGATGCCGATGCCGCCGCACCACCTGCCGGAACCTGCTCCTCCGGCGTGGCCACCGCTTCGGCGGGTCTGCACACCAGAGCCGAAGCCTCCTGCCCGATGCCGGCAGTAGGCGGGAAAGACGCGCGAGTGTAATGTACCTGTGGGTTGGCCGCGGAGTGAACCTCCGCGGCAAGATCGTCGAGCCGGCGGAGAATGTCATCCCCCTCGGAAGCCGGCCGCTGCTCCACGGTGAAGCCGTAGGCGGACACGTCGATGCCGCCCACCGCTCCCGCACAAAGCACCGCGGGCGGCCCGTACGCGGCTGCCGCACGTGCGAAGGACTCCGCTCCATCATCTGCTGCCTGCTGGAATAACGCGCACATGGCGAGTGCGTGCACCCCCTCTGCGTCCTCCTCGTCGATGGGAACACAGAATGCTGCAGCAGAGGTGGGCGGGTGTTGGTGCCCGCCCAACGGGCAGTCGCGGTAAAAGTGATAGCTCTCACCTTTGCCCGCCTTCTTGCACCTACCGCAGAACGGCTTCGCCCGTTGATCGTCGCGGTCGAATCCCACCGGTGGGGCCTTGTGGGTCCCCACGCGGAATCCCCGCGGCTGCTGTCCGCGCTGCTGCTGATGCCGCTGCTGCACCCGCTCCCGCTGTTGACGCACAACCGGAGCGGACTCACCGTGTTGCCGCTGTAC
>LGRX02031299.1:0-36822 GCA_001247695.2 Cymbomonas tetramitiformis
TACAGTAAGTCGCGGTCTATAAGAAACGGTACCTACAAGAAACCACCCGCTAGATTTCTCGCCAAAAACTAAGAATCTCATAAGAAACCACCCGCAAGCAATTTCAAACCAGAGATGTGACAACCCCCCTTATTAAGAAATCGAGACGCTAGTTTCACCGAACCCTATACTCATATTACACATATCTGTTAAGAAATTGTCGAAATCAAGCAGCACGGAAAAGTATAGTGGTCTTTATCGTGGTTGGTATATCACACATTAGCATTATGACTAAGGCGATTTCGCGCGGGGAATATTTAAGGATATAGATAATGCGACTACGATAATAGCGAGAGTTGGGCATATTACTGTACATATATATAGTATCCAGCTTGGTCGTACAGTGCATGTACTATTCAGTTTGGTCTTACAGCACATATACTATCGAGCCTTGACTTACAGTACCCACACATCCAGTTTGGTCGTATAGTGCAGTTGAGTGTCTCATCCTAACATCACTTAGCATAACCATCGCATTCAGCAATGTGAGTTGCATGCATCAACCTACTTTGCCTTCTGCAGTGCTACCAACCAAGCTCCATCTGTGGCGTTACAGTAGCCATTTCAGCCTCAGGCAGACCACCAACATACCTATATTCACCAGAGGCAGTAGCTCGCTTCACGGTCGTCCACCCCATAGTAGACATTGAAGCTGACCCCGGACGTCTAATAAGGCCCCTAATAAGAAACCACGTAGGCTAGGACGAGCCTGAGACAAGTTATAGATATAGGTGCATCACTTGCAATCTGGCATCCAATAAGAAATCGCTACGCTACGTCTGATCGACAATGCATCATTCATTAATACTTAAATAAGAAATCGCACACGCTAGATCAGATCGGGGAGCTGGATGATGCACAATTAAGAAATATTTCACGCTACAAGAAGATTTTCGTATGTGCACCAATAAGAAATCGGCATCGCTAAGCCCAAATTTTCGGTCCGTCAGATTAAGCCGCTAGCGCTAGCGAAAATCCGCCGGCTTCTTATAGACCGCGACTTACTGTAGTTGGTATATGAGTGCTTTGGGGTCATATTTAGGTGTCCAATAATTATCTAAAAACGTGTGTTGGGTGTGATACTCGGTGTAGCGATGTGGTTTACGTTATTGAAAAGTGGGGGTGAAACCGCTCGAAATTAAATAAAAAGGCCGGTCCTCCCACAAGGACCGTAAGTTCCCAACCCACCTACACTCACTAAGTGGCCTTCCTAGTGCCCACTGCGCTTAAAAAATACTTCAACATGACCTATTCGTGCCCTCTACAATGTACAACATCTTCGGAATCCACAATACTGCGGTATATATCCCTCACAATGTCATGCACCCACGAAAAAATTAGATTTCATCAAAATCGGCCATCCAAAAATCTGCTCTCGCCGAATTCCAAAGCAATGTTCCGAGTAGACTACTGCACACATTGACATGCTTGAGCATTCTAAAAATCGATAAACATGTTTACATGAAGTATGCGACGTGGCACATCATACATCTATCATATCCGAACACTATTTGGCATTCATAGTATCCGTAGTAACGAAAAAAGAACATTTGAAAATCTTGGATCAAAAATGTTTTTTACAGGTGTAAGGTCGATTTGAGTGCGTACATACACCCAATACGAGGTCGCCAACATGTATAATCTTGCAAGTATGATTGGGTATGATGTTAGGATAAATTTTGTACTTGGGCGGCTTGTTTGACCTGGAATTCTATTGGATTAAAATATTTGAATGGCATGGCATGTTTTTGAACGTCCTCCAAAAGTTGCAACTCAAAAATGATAGGGTACATGCTACAAATGCATTGGATATAGTCATTTTATGACGATATACGGTTGATGGCGCATATGGACACTCAGTTTAGGTCCTAAGTGTACTAAAAACCGAAGGGTAGGCACTAAGACCGTCAAGAGGACGGCTAAAAGAATTCCCGCAACACCGGTCCTTGTGGGAGGACCCAACGCCGTTTCGGTCCTCCCACAAGGACTGTCGGGCAGTAGCCAACATGGCCCCTCAGTGTAAGGGGTGTCCCACCCCCCATCGCCCGTCGCCCCAAAGCCCCAAAGCCGAACCCCTGCCGGTTCCCTGGTGGGAACTTTGCGGGTGCTTATATGTACGTCATCCGAGTGCACTACCCGACTTATGGGAGAAGGGTTATCGCATCCAAGTCATGTGCGCGGGAGGAGGCAAATAAACATGATGGCTGATTTATGCTACAGATAGTACACGCCAAGTCCACCTTTCGCCAGGTCCGCCAAATATCTAAGAATCTGTGTTTCCTAAGTCATTTTTGTCGTATAAGATCAACTAATACATCTTGCAACTGTATGCTCTTTTTGGCGGACTTGATGGCGTGAATATTTTCCATACGCCAGGTCCGCCAAGCGGACCTGGCGTAAACATCGGCGCGATTAATTGCGCCGCGGACCTGGCGTGTAACATATATACGCCGTTCCGTAAAACGACAGGAAGTCCCTACAATCAACACATATACTCAATGATACCAATATGGCTCGGAAATCAGGACGCCGTTGCGCGGGGGGGGGGCTATGCACGTCCTTCAAGTGACTATACGAGAATTAAAAATCAACCCTGGTTTACCACAACGCACTTACCGCGCGTACCAAACGCAGAGGGGTCCAATAGTAGACACGGACCGCGACTTAATACGCGACGCTTCTCCCGGCGCGAAAGGGGCATACAAAGGCTATACTGGCAATTCGCGACAGTGAAAATACACAAAATGCGTTATAATGATTAGTAACCGAACACTTATTTCAAATGCCTATCCGAGGGCGTTAACTAATCGACGGTGTGACCCGCACGAAGCATGGCAGACCCGGAGGCCATCCAATTTTCTTACGTTGGACTCGATGATGCACGCGTTAAGCACTGACGTTGGTGTTGGCCGCGCGGATCTTTTGGAACTGATTGAAACGCTCGCCGTGCAACATGTCACGTGCGACGCGCGCCGTAAACCACGTGAGCACTGTCAATACAAAATTTGCGACGCGTGGATACTCGGCCGCGTGTGCGGTGCGTTGGGCTATGTGATGAATCAAGTGCCAACCGCGCAGAAAACACCCACGTTATTTACCGACACCAACGCCCAAGTATATATTTTGCGACGCGTCGACTCACGTCCGTGGAGTGTTTGAATGTATGCGGCGCGCGCGCGCGTTATTGTGTTGTACCAGTCGTCGACGGCGTCATCGGGCGCGACACCAAATCGCAGGTTTTAGATCCGCACACTCTCGCTCATACGCGTATTTTTAGATTACGTCCGAAATAGTCGTTGAAAATATTAGTTAAATTTCTTTTGCAATATTTGATTTGGCAGTCAGTTTAGCAAGCTCCTCCGAGGTTTCCCTCAAACTTTTACGCGCGTGGTACTTTGTGGTCACGCAGAAATACATTCCGATGCACAACAGTATTGCAAATTGACGCGCCGAATCGCGATATTCTCGTACGAGGATAGCAACGTTTCAACGTTAAAAGCGGAGACCGCTATCGACAAATTTGTACATCAAGGCATTGCGTTGGTATATATTATACTCACGCAGAATTTTCCAATGTAACCACTGTTAAAATACAAACTCGGTCGTCGTGATCACAGTGTCACACCTTAAAGAGGTAATTTTCGGCAGGTACAGGAATTTTGTGACAGTGATATGTTATTATAATAGATACAGGTTACATATTTACGCGCGCGTGAGCGAAATATTCCCAAGAATGTTTAGCGGCGCAAAGCTGCAAGCGAGCGGCGCAAAGCTGCAAGCGAGCGGCGCAAAGCTGCAAGCGAGCGGCGCAAAGCTGCAAGCGAGCGAGCGAAGCGCTGAGTTGTTGACGAGTGCGTCCGAGCGCAACTACGAAGCCCAGTCGTCAGAGGTAGAATTTCAAACTCGAAGAAAGAGCGCGCTTAGCGAAGTTTGCAATTCCATTTGTAATTTGAAACTAAAAATCCAAAGCCGCACACGCAGATTCGAGAATTGTCTAAGGAAATCGTGTCTGTGGCAAATACCGGCGAGCTTACCACAGTAGGCCTGGCTCAGTCGCTTAAAATTCCGACATCTCAAACCAAGGCTCCAAGAAGAAATATGTTTTCATTGACAATTATAAGATAGGATGCGCTGACAGCAAGCGCCAGGAAGACCATCTGAGTCGAAAAGCACTGCACCCTGTCTTAACACTGGGCGCTTTTAGCGTTTTAGGCCCTAAAAGCGCCCACTCGTACACTTTCCAGATGGAACCGTCATGAGACAACGCGCTACGAAAAAGGATTGCGTTTCAACAAGCAATTGTAAGATAATTCATGCGGGTGCTTCGCGTCATTGAGCCGATATAAATCGCAAACAACGTCGCCGACCAGGGTCGGCCCCGGGTACCCGTAACACACTGGCAACCCGAGATCCCAAATGCCATTTGAAGCACAGACGCACACATAAATTCGTCGGAAAAGTTATAATTCGAAAGCATACAAAGATTTTGGAAGCGGTGGTGGTGGTGGTGGTGGTGGTGCGTAGCACACTCGTACCATTTTGTAGGAGTCGGCTGTAACCACACTCATACTTAACAGATATGTGAGACTACTGATGGATGGCTCATATATGGAACTGCATATATATCGTTTGACTAACTGCATAGGTACTGCTAGGTCAGCTCTTTGAGCATAGGAACTGCTATGCCTAGACTCAATGCTGCATATATTTACAGTAAGAATTAGGTTATGTTAACCTTGACTGCAATTACTCTAGGAGACTCGACTGTTTCTTTGGCCTTGGCCATTACTTATTCTGAGGCAATCCTACTCAGCATGACCAAGTCCCATCAACCTATCAGATATGCTTCTATTGCATTATCATGCAGTACGATGTGCCAGTACGAGTATTTCAGTATGACACATTATTATACAGTACAGTAGTACTGCGTACTCCCACGAAGGGGGGGTCCTTTCCTCGACAGGGGTCTCGGCACCAATACTGTAGGGCGCGTATGACACTGCTGACATGTATGACAATGCCAAGTCATCCGCGCATGCCACTACATGTTGTCCTAGCACAATATTGGTGTCTAGAGGTGAACATGCCAATAATAGGGACTCCGTGTTTATTTAGTGATCGTAAGGGATGCAAGGGACTTGGTGAAAATATCAACCGGGGCTTCATTTATTGGAATCCAGACAGGCGTGAACTTCTTCTCGGGCCCTTGGAACCACTGTCTCACAGAGTGGTACCTGACTGAGACGTGTTTGGCGAGCTTAGAATATAGAGCTCGCCTCCGACCCGTGACGACAGGTGTTAGGAATGGTCATGAAGCCCTGTGCGCGGCCAGCTCTGCCGGCATCTCCGCGACCATTCCCCGATCAAGCCTGCATGCAAACCTCTCGCTCACAGCCGGTCAAAGTGACTCGGAACAGCTTGAAAATGACTGGCGAACGCTTACGTTTGCATTTCGGTTTCGCTTTTTCGCAAAAAACACGATACTTAGATGCCGTTGGACATCTTTGGACCGCGATTCCAGACCTCCTCGACTCGCAAGTTTTCGGGTGTCGGGCAGCACGTGAGACTTCAAATAGGACAATCGCTTAGAGGTTGGCTCGGTGCTCTACGGAATAAACGGACGTCGCTTACAAACGCATGCGATATTGCGATTCGACTTGTATACGGAAAGCTGAGCGATGTTTGGCATTTCCTGGTTGACGAATCGTGAGACTACCCGGCGATTTCACCGACGCCGCGGCATCCTGATCATGCCAAGCATAAAACACTCACGGCGCGACGATCATCCGATCATGCATTGTGTGTGTCATCATTTGATATATGAAGGTACCCATCCGTCGCATAGCAAGTTTGCCGCGCTTCCATTCCGTGCCACTACCCGAGTTGCGGAACGTGTTTAAGTTGGTCATGAAAAACTTTGCGATATGCATCGAAATAACGCCGGCCGAGTCGAAATTGCTCAAGCGGACGTTGGAAAGATCCTGAAAGCTCGGAAACGACTCATCCGACGGCCGTTCGAAGATCAACTCGGAACAAGTGGAAACGCCATAAGAAACATCGTGCTCTAATATCGGCGACATGGGCGGGCTCCTCCACATCGTCTGGCAGGATGTCGGTAACGCTCAGGATCTTGGTCGATTGCACTTGGCTGGGCGCTCACGTGCACCTACTGCACCCCCCTCATCTTGGGATCCATACATGCTTTGCACGAGCGTCCCCTGAGAAGACCATGCCTCCGACTCTCCCCGCTCGCAGCTTACCTCCTCGCCCCCACTCTTGGTCGCCTATACACGTACCCCATACATTATGCAATGACTCGAATCTCTCAAACTCTTGCTCCCGCGTTGATAACGATTACTACAGTGATATGAAGTGATCGTGTAATACGCTCGTATACCACACGTATGCCCCGTGTCGCAGGTTCAACGGGACCTTCTGTTGAGACCGACGAGCGGCAGACGGTATGCGACTCACAAAAAAAAAAAAAAAAGTTGTGTCATCCTTATTAAACATATCCAATCAATCGTATCGATATATTGAGCTATTATTATTCATCGAAAGACTTATCGAAATATTGAACACTATCGTTACACAAAAAATGTTAAATAACGGATATGTTTCTATGCACAGATTTTTCGTCCTATGCAAGTGCATAGCAACGGCCTTTGAAGGCAAACGGTCTGTAGCACTGCATTCATGATATAAGGTCGAGTTGCCACAAATAAGCACGTGGACACACATCGTATTGCATTCTGACCTGTATTGCCATGAGCAAACATCTCCAATGGCTAACACCGTCACAGCTATTGTCATGGATTTGTTTCACCGAATGGCTTTCATCCGTCGTTTGAGTTGGAGAAGTCCTTTCTGCATAATCTGGTGGGCACACACAGATGTGTAATGCACCAAATCTGCTGATTGCTGTCGAATATAAGGGACTACGTCAAGAGAAATGTAATAGCATAGCAAAGCACTGAAGACCACTTGAGCCGAAATTAGTATAATCCCAGTGACTGAGCTTTCAAGATCCCCGTCCGAGATGAACTTTTCCGTGATATACCCGAGGAGTGTCAGCATTTGCGTGGCCAGAGCCATCATTTGAAAGAAGTTTACGAGGTTTGACTTATATGGCTGAACAAACGTGTGCACCATAATCTGCGGAAGCACACCTGTATAATCAAGTCGTAATATTTTGACAGCTTTGGAATTCAATAGCATGCAATCGAGCTTGATGTATGGCTTTCTTTGGTAACAAGCAGTAAAATGCAACGTACCGCCACGAGCGTGATCATCATTGCATACACCAAATCGTAATTTTCTTCCGTCACCATCTGCACAAGTATCACCATGCTGGTGCATTCTCCCCCCACATACAACTTTCTATCAGTCGCATCTTAATTAGCACACTGGGCATGTGAACACTGCTCTATCCTGTGGGTGCCAATGAATGCAAATACCACCATTACCTCTGAGTGTAAATGAACACCACTATCACCCTTACCTTTGAGTGTGAATGGATGTGGACAACATCCTGACCCTTGCGTGAGAGCGGATGCCCCAAATCTCCGCCAGTACTCTTTGAGACAAACATCCCCTGACACCAATGGTGCCCGGCGATCAACAGCCTTTGTTTTTGCAGTGGCACTGGGGCGGAGCGCACCTCGTTTGTGCAAGCTTCATCAAGATCTCATATCCCTGCCATGCGCGGCCACAAAACCCGAGTCAAGCTCGCACCGCTCGCAGCCAGTAAGCACATCGATGAGGTCACATTGGATACACACGCAGCGGATCGTCAACGCCTACATCATATGCTCAGCCAAGCCGCAGCAGGGGTGGTAGCATTCCCTTTCTTCCTCGAGTGTAACGGGATTCCTTTGATTTGCCAAATGCAAAGTGGCAGTGCGCTGCCGGGCCTCACCATCCAGTAGTACAGCTCGCTTTTGTACGGAGCAACATACGGCGTTATGAAGAGTGCCATGCGACTATCGTTCAGTTGAGTCTCCATGTCGGCGATGCTTCGCTCCCACGCGCCCTGCCGCACTTGCCGTCGCCCTGTAATCTTGAGCTATGGGTGAATCGTCACCGCCCATAGGGATAGATCGTAGAGCTGCGGAGACTGAAAGCTTGCGAATCACTCTTGAAGCACAAACATACCCAAGCAGGGTGCCACACTGACCATGGGCATGTCCAATGGGCTATTGGGTGCCCACCCTCTGCGTTTTGGCCACATGGTCATATTCATTCTAACAAAGCCTTGCCCTGCGCGTGGCTGCTTATCAATGGCATCCTTCTAGCGTGTCCATGCTTTTGTGGGGATGCTACAGGGCATAGATTAATCTGCAGCGAAGTGCAGAGAAGAGAGGCCGTCTCCAACCTACCGCGTCTGACCAACACCCACCTTTAGCATGCGCCTCATCGGTGCAATCTGTGGACAGAAAGTCTCCACTGCGCCGGTACTGTCACGACTATGGGGCCAGAGGTATGGTGGTGTGTCGGGTGCAATGAAGCCGAATTAGGGCCGCTTATGTTAAATATGGCCGTACATTTAATTATTCATCTATTTCGTTACAAGTTTCCCGATAGACTACAGAGTGTCGATTGAGCGTTGACCATAGAGTTTTATCACAAAATCCATACAAAAGCCGGCTCACCTGTTGAAAGCACGGCTCAACATCCACCAGGCCGAGGATAGGGTCCTGCATCTCGTACATCGGGAAGTCCTCGCTCCCTTCCACCATTCGTAACTGCGAGTGGTGCACGAAGCGGTCGGCCTGCCCGCGCACATGCACCTTCTTGCGGCCTTGCAACCACACAGTGCTGACCACCAGCCCGATGGGCAGCCCCAGCGAGAAGGTGAGGATTACCGCAATTGAGAGTGTCATCCACGCATACCTGCGTCAGCCCCCTCTGCAGTTGATGTCTTTGCAGCATCCTACGGTGGGGCCGTCAGCCACTAGCAGACGGGGCGAATGGAATCAAGAACAAGGAACAGGCCAACCTCGCTGCCCTCAGCATCCTTTGCATGGAGCTGCGGCGCTACGTGAGTGACAAGCAATCTGGCCGTTCGAAACGCCTACCGTCACGAGAAGCCGTAGCTGATGGAAGGCGACACGCGGCATGCTGCGCCTCCCCTCTTCTGTATCCTGGGCAAACAAGCGGCACTCACCATTCTGTGGTGAAGCACTGCACACTGCGATCAAGCCTAAGCCACGCCGTCGTCTCGTCGGTCTCCAAGTACACCTCATCGCAGCTGAATATCTGCAGTCTCCCCGTTTTCCGCAGCATCCCCCTTCAGGAATTGACTGCCCCAAACATCGTCCACAAAGGCTATCAAGAAGGCCGTGACGGCTCGTGCGCCCAGCGGCTGCCCTCCTCCAGGAACAAATACAGAGTGCCTGGTCGGCCAAAGTTCAGTCGGCTTGAAGAGTCAAAGCGGGCAGCTCGCCGCGCTCTTCACACTCCACATCTCTGGCTTGGCGAGAAGTTAAAGCACGTCTGCCCAGAGCACCTCTTGGTCGTTGCTGACCATGGGATGGCTGACTGGCGGACTGCTTATTAGGAGCCATAGCCCATACACAAAACCTCGCCCATCGGGTGCCCACGAGCCTCATCCAACGGCTGTGCAAGGCCCCAGCAAGCCCGGTCTTGCTGGTCGAATCCGCTCTTGGAGCTGTGCCCCAGTCTGGTGGCCCGGACAGGCCGATGAGGGAATACACAGAGCGAGACACCCACATAGCTTGCAGTGGGGGGGCAGCTGGTGAGACATGCAAGTGCCATGCGAGGCGGTAAAAGCGAGCAGAGAGACAAGGCACCTGGAAGCAGTAGCTGGAAACGCCCGGGTGAATATACATGAGCACGAAGGTGGCCACCACGCAATAGATTGAGAATAATTTGGTGCGGTACCACTCCACGGGCTTCTCGCCCGGCCGCGCGTTCACGCTCAGCGGCAGGCGGCGCGCCTGTGGGCGCTCGGCAGACAGCGCAGTGCCTCACTCCAAATGATTCTGGAGTGCTTGGCAGGAACACTCATGGACTGCCCTGGACCTCTATCAGGGCCAGCGCGGCGTTTCAGCAGCGCGCTGACCCAGCCCTGGCACATGCGGCTGCCAGACCCGCTGGTCAAGCCAAGAGCCAAGAGAAGCCCGGTTGCCACATGCAGCAACCGGCGGAGAAGGCGCGAGGCACCTGCGTGGTCGTCGGGTACGGCGGATCCCTCTCGTCGGTTGCATCGCCGCTGTCATCGCTGCCGCTGTCACTACGCGATGAGTGTGGCTCGTCGATGTGGCCCATTTCATCTGGCTGTGACTCCCTCTCCACGTCATCCACGTCTGCAAAGCGGACTGCCCGTGGCGGAAGTGGGTGCGGCGAGGCCTGCTCGGCCGCAGCCATGCCCGCCACATGCTTGTGGCGCATGGGCATGGGCAGCTCCGCGGAGGGCGTCATGGCATTGCTGGCGCCATCGGCTTCACTGCCCAAGTGTTGTACCTCTGAGGACAGTGGGTTGAGCACGACGCAGCTGCCGGACAGCATACGCGGTGTCGAGGGGTCTTTGATGAGGGGCTGCCCTGCCGTGTGCACCATCATGATGGAGTTCGAGGGCGCCGGCCGGCTGCCATGCAGCATGGTATCGGGCCCAGCCCCGTCCGAGATGCGGAGTGAGGAACGCCAGGTGGCGGCGGCGGTGCTGTAGAGGACGCGGCCAACGGCGAGCATGATGGGGAGGAGCGTGAGATAGGGCAGCAGCGCGTACATGGCGAAGCTGATGTAGAAGACGTGCATGCCGGTGGCGCCCCGGAATGTGTCGTCGGTGCCCACGATGAAGAAGCACTGCACGCCGAGCCAGGTGAATGGCGAGATGTCGAAGACGCGGAACAGCCTGAGGAAGTCCTTATAGAGGGGCGGGATGACCCTGTAGTCATAAATGATGAGTTGCTGGCCGACGACCTGTGCCTGGCCAACCATCACACCGACGAGGCCGTCCGCGCGCAGATTCTTCCGCGCATTGACGTGCTGCCGCGCGAGCACCGTGAGGCGGATGTTGGGCTGCGCCAGCCGCTTGTAAAGCACTCGTGAGCTATACCACGCCACCAGCGCAATGACCAGCAGGATCAGGGTGGTCTGCACCCACCGGCTGCCCTCCTCGTCGCACTTTTTGCACTCCCCCGTCTCCAGGAGCTCATGCCCACCTGAGTCTCCCGCGAGGTCGTCAGAGTGCCTCGTCGATCAAAGTCCCTCCTTTGATTGGCTCCTTTGATTGGCTCCTTTGATTGGCTCCTTTGATTGGCTCCTTTGATCGGCTCCTTTGATTGGCTCCTTCGATCGGCTCCTTCGAGCATGCAACCGCTGCGGGAAGGCGATATCGGCGCAACAAGTGGGGCAGGTGAGACACAGGGAAGCCGGAGTGGTGAAGGTGGGCAACTCCATCGCACCAAGCGGCAGCGCAACGAAAGGTTCCCACCAGAGTAGGGACATGGCAGCCGCAGATGGGATCAAGAAAATACAAATTGTGGGGGAGGGGCGGGGAGCAGGCCAAGGGATCACCCTGGCACCCTCCGCAAAGCGCGGAGTCCCCCCGGTATCCGCCAGCGCAGAGCTCATCCGTCAAAACATACGTGCGGTTACCGCCGTTGCCGCGGGCTGCATTCGGGTCGCAGTTCTCCTCGAGATCACCTGGGCAGGGGGTACCCAGGGGGCAGGCCCCTTCAGGCTGCAGCCGAGCTTTGCGCATTGGAATGGAGGGAGCAGGGCCCTGGCGGGTCCGAGCAGCACCTTGGGGAGGGCCTCCGCACAGGGCAGCGGGGGGGCATTGGGCGGGGGGACAGTTAGCAGCCTGCAGGGGCCTTGCATCTGGCGGCGGTGGGTACGGCCCGCGAGGGACACGCATGGAACATCCGCCTGTGGGGGCCTGCAGTAAAAGACCTGGCGGCAATCCATTGGGGAGGAACGACGCAGGCTGCGGCGGCCTTTTCCGCAGGGGCCCTGGAGTGGGTGTCATCAGGTTTTTCCGCAGGGGCCCTGGGGTGGGTGTCATCAGATTTTTTCCGCTGGGGGCCCTGGAGTGGGTGTCATCAGGTTTTTCCGCAGGGCCCTGAGGTGGGTGTCATCAGGTTTTTCCGCAGGGGCCCTGGAGTGGGTGTCATCAGGTTTTTCCGCAGGGGCCGTGGAGTGGGTCATCAGGTTTTTCCAGGGGGCCCTGGAGTGGGTGTCATCGGGTTTTCCGCAGGTGGGTGTCATCCCGCAGGGGCCGTGTGGGTGTCATCAGGTTTTTCCGCAGGGGCCGTGGAGTGGGTGTCATCAGGTTTTTCCGCAGGGGCCGTGGAGTGGGTGTCATCAGGTTTTCCCCCAGGGGCCCTGGAGTGGGTGTCATCAGGTTTCCCGCAGGGGCCGTGGAGTGGGTGTCATCAGGTTGCATCGGCGCTCTCCGCCAATAGCAGCTTCTGCCGAGCGCACGGCAATGGACCAGATCGACTTTTCCATGCACTCCACCTCTGAAGCCCTCCAAGATCAAACGTTGGCAGCAGCACGCCGCAGACTCCCACAATCCCACACCTCGAGCTGAGAGAGGTCTCGGGGCAGAGGTAACAAAAAGGGTGGTGCCAGGTGAGGGGAGGAGGGAACAAAAAGGGTGGTGCCAGGTGAGGGGCGGAGGGAACAAAAGTGTGGTGCCCGGTGAGGGGCGGAGGGAACAAAAGGGTGGTGCCAGGTGAGGGGCGGAGGGAACATAAAGGGTGGTGCCAGGTGAGGCGGAGGGAACATAAAGGGTGGTGCCAGGTGAGGGGCGGAGGGAACATAAAGGGTGGTGCCAGGTGAGGGGCGGAGGGAACAAAACGGGTGGTGCCAGGTGAGGCGGAGGAACAAAAAGGGTGCCAGGTGAGGGGAGGAGGGAACAAAAAGGGTGGTGCCAGGTGAGGGGAGGCGGGAACCAAAAGGGTGGTGCCAGGCGAGAGGCAGAGGGAACAAAAAGGGTGGTGCCAAGAGAGGGGCGCACAGGCATAAATGAATTTGAAGAGGCAGTCGGTATCGCTCCGGCTGCAGCTGCTTTGCACCGCGTTGGAGGCCATCCAGTGGCCGGGCTTGAGGAAGTACTGGCTGCCCCCTGGACATTCGAGCCCGGAGCCCTCGCAGCTGGTGCAAGGTGCCGTGGAGTTATCCAGCTTGAGGTAGCCGGCGGCGCACGCCTCACAAAGCCCCGCGGCCGCATTGTAGCGCGTGCCCCCCGCGCAGGGCTCCAACCCGAGATCCACGGACACCGTGGCCCACTCCTGCAGCTCGGGCACGAAGGTGATGGCAAAGGTCTGCCCCGGCTGACCCGTCACCACCAGCTGGTCGAATACCGCTCCCGTAGAGCCATACAGCGCCACGGTCTCCCCACTCACGCTGGCCTCCGCCTGAAGCGATACCAGCACGTACGGCTGTGTCTCCATGCCAGGCGTCCCAACCAGGTTGCCTGTCAGCCCCCAACGCCACGCCTTGTCCCTGACCCTTTCTGGGTCGAGCGCCTCGTCGACCTGTTGCATCATTGCCCACCTTCACCCCGTGCCAAGTGCCCTATCCTCACCTTCACCCGCCACGTGGGCCACGGGAAGAGCTCCAACACTCCCTATTGCGCCTTCGGCGGAGTGCAGGACCTTGCAGGGCCGTTCGCGGCATTGCAACTCTGTGGAAGCAATGGTCATCAGATCCCTCATCTCACAGGAGGCTCCTCTGCTACACGCGAAGGATCCGAGGACGTCATGATTTTCACTGCCATCCCTGCCATCCGGTGCAGCACGCAGGCATGCCGAGGAGAGACAAGGGCTGCAGTTTGTGCAGGTGCATAGCTCCTCTGAACGCCGACTTCGAGGCACGCGCAACATCACTCATCACATTACCCTCGGGCCAACCTGAACGACAGTCGCCAGGTCATACTGGGTGACGCAGCCGACAGCGTGGACATCTGCAAGCGGAGCGCAGCTGCTTGTCTTTGAGCATCGCGAAGCCCGGCTCGCGGATGCCCAGGAGGGGCGTCTGTCAGGGGCGTCAACCCTGACGGTCGTGGGGAGGGAGCAATGATGGGAGGTATGATGGTGGTGGTTGTAGTTGCGAACCGTAATAATCCAGGACGTAGAAGCTGATTGGCTGAAGCGCGGCACCACTACTGCTTGTCAGACTCTCCCCGGTGGTGAGGATGTGGGAGGCGCTGCTCAGTGCAAAGTGGACCGCAGAGCTCTGCAACAGCTGCTGCGAACTCTCCACGTGGCACTCCCAGCACTCTGGGATCTGTAGGTCTGCGCCCGTGTGGTGTGCCCAGAAGATATTGCTGCCGTAGGAGCTTCCGGAGAAATTGAGGCCGGCCATCAGCACATGCGAGGCGTTTGTAGGCTTGTCCAAGTAAATGCCTGCGCCCTCATACGCTGCAACCCGCGGCGCACCCTCAGGGCAAGCCATCTCAAGCATGGTGGCAACTCATCATTGTGTAGCGTGCAATGCAGGGGGCGGGTTTACATGCTAGGCACCACCCCGTTGCGAGGACGCAGGAGCACGGGGAGAGATCGGTTCGGATGTGAGTGGCCTGCAGCTATCACAGTGCAGCTCCAAAAAAACAAGCGAAGGATTCGGAGCGGATCCGCAGATCCCTTATGGCGCACTGCCATCCGCACAGCAACGGCGAGCCAATCACGAGCCATGCTTCGTTACGGAACCGTCTGAGGTCCTGAAGGGTGCAATCGCAGCAGCGGCCACGCCAGAAGCTTGCAGCCAGCGCTCCTGCAAGTCCGAGCGAGCGCCCATGCGCGGCCACAGCTGCGCCTGTGAGCCCTCTCGTCCGCGCAGAGGCTTTCCACCCATCCTTCAGCCGGGAGACTCACCAGTGTTTCCCTCGAGCCAGCTGTCCCGCATCTCTGTGGCGGAGGCCTTGGAAGAGACGTGGATCCCTGCCCCGCGTTCTGCTCGATTGCTGTGGAGAACGACGCTCGCCAAGGAGAAATTACAACCGTCCATCAACAGCACACCCGCGCCTTCATCTGCGCTGTTGTTAGCCACGGTGCACCCCCTAATCACCCCATCCTTCACCCCGAAACCCGCCAGTGCGCCTCCAAATAGAGCGCGATTCTCTGTGAGATTGCACCCGGTCCACGCCACTGCACTAGCGTTCAGCAGTGCGCCTCCTCCACTCCCTTTCGCCACGTTCCCCTGCCACAGACCCTCCTCTACCCGCACCTCGCTGTGGCGTGTGGCACTCAGCCCGCCCCCATCCAACTCGGAGGAGCATGCGCGCACTGCCACCCTTGTCAGCTGCGCGCGTGTGCTGTGCAGCATCAGGCCGCCTCCGAGGCTGCCTGCACTGCAGGCCTCCACCGTCGTGTTGCTTATTTCCAGCTCCATCATGTCGGCGACCAATGCTCCGCCCTCGTACTTCGCCATGTTCGCCCGCAGGGCCACCCCATACAGTCCCAGGCGCACTCCCCGGAGAGTGGTTCATCGCTCGAGCTGTATATACCACCCCCGAAGATACCCGCCACGTTGTCCCGGAGCACAGTGCGGTGGAGCACCGTAGGGGACTCCAGCATGAACAGCCCACCACCACTCTGCTTCGCCACGTTCGCAACAAGCGCACCTTCACGCAGGTCGAGCTCGGAGTCCTGCAGAAAGAGCCCTCCTCCAGAGCCGCTCCCGTAGTTGCCTTCGAGGAGGCATCCCTCCCACATGGACACGCGGCTCGAGCCCGATATGTACGCCGCGCCGCCCGCTCCCCGTGCTCTGTTTGAGGTGAGGTTCGTTTGCCACATCGCCACCACTGAACCCACCATGTAGAGGCCGCCTGCCAGGGAGAGCGCCTGGTTCTCCGAGAGCGTGGCCCGCACAAGGCTGATCTCAGCCATGGAGCCATACATCGCGCCCCCTTCCAGCTGCGCTTTGTTGGATGCCAGGTGGCAGCCGGACACAGTGGCGGAGACTGAATCCAGCCACAACCCCCCCCCACTCTTTCCAGTGTTGCTGGTGACCGAGACATTGGCTAATGCCAGCGTCGCGCCGCAGCACATCATCGCCAGGAACCCTCCGTTGACCTGCTCCCCCCACCGGCCGCCCAGTCAGTGGCATGCCCTACCCTCAGCGCAGTTCAGCGTGCGCCAGGCATGCTCACGTTGCGCCATCTGATGGAGCAGAGATCCGATGGACCAACAGAGCTCCGGCGGCGCCACAGTGCGCAGTCCCACACAACGCCCGTCATCACAGCCTGGTGTGTCACAGAGTGCATCGCCACAGAGCGCTGCGTAACGCCCCTACAAAGGCCGGTTGGAAAGTGCGAAACCCCATTGCCACAACGGCCCCTATAGCGCTATTCAACCAGGCGACGCGCACCCGTCTGAGGCGGTGCACGCCCTTAAGACCAAGGGTTAGCCTGCAAGCACGGCCATCGGAGGGCTGTGACCTGAGCCACATTGAAGGCAGCCTCGCTGTGATCGGAGAGGCTCAGCGCGATCTTAAGGGAGTCGACATACAGGGCGCCTCCCGCCTCCGCCGAGGTGTTATTGAGCAGCCTGGAAGCCACAATAGCCACTGAGGTTGGTATGCTTCCATAGATGGCAATGGCCCCACCATTGAAGGCTGAATTGGAGCTGAATGTGCAACCATGGACCTCCAGCTCGGCGATATTGATGAGCCGCAAGGCCCCTCCATCCGGGTTGAAGGCATCCACCATCAGGGCCTGGACCCCGATACCCCCTCCCTCTGAACCACACACCGCAGCCCAAGATTTGCACCTGACCGGCACAGCAGGTGGATCGGCACCAACTTGAAACTCCTGTGGCAAATCCTCATGTGTGGGGTGGAGGAGGGATGCATCTTCTAGCGAGGCTCTTGACATCTCTACTCAGCGGCGGGCGAATTCGCCGGTGCTTAGCAGAGGGCAGAGCACCTCAGCGGCGCCTTGTGGGCGGAAGCCAGCGGACTTGCCGCTCCACTTTTTCCCCATCGAGGTTCCCCAGTGGCAGTCTACGGTCCACCACGTGTTTTTAGTCTTGCATCGTGGAACACTTGGCTGGTGACGATGGGCTGGTGACCAGCTAAAAAACAGAGAGAGTATGGACTACCTCCTCGTGGGCTACTTTGGTGGTGCTGGTCACACGGTGGCATTGAGAGGTAACAACCAAGTTCACCAGCATCCTCCAGAACTGCCCTGACTGATATACTAACCGGACTGTGCGCCGTAGGGCTTACGAGCCAGGGCCGTCTGCAGACCAATCTAAGGCACGGCAGCCCAGGTGAACAAATTGACTCCGTAAGGGATGCCATCTTGTTATCTTATCTTCATGCATGTGCGCACAACAAGGGGGCTCACTACCCCCACACCCCGAAGGAAGTCTATTTTTCAATATCCTCCCTACATAGGTGCATGCACATACATATCAACCCGTTGGTGCGAGCACCTCGGTGAATAGTTTCAACTGCCTTGATGGTACTTATGCGATGTCCGCATATTGAGTGGCCCGTTTTCCGTGCGGGTGGTTCCAATGATATCGTACGGCGTTGCTGTGGTGCATGCTCTGAGATGAGTCGAGGGAGGTCGCAATGCCACAAAGGACGGCCAAAAGCTGCTGCTGCAGCGACCAGTGCCAATGAGCATCGAGGATCCGACACATCCGACGCTCAGCAGCACCACTACAACGCGACGTGTGCTTCAGATCAAGGCCACTAGTTGTGTCATACAGCAACGCCGATTCGCAACAAGTTAGCTCATCCACCCCACAATGCAACACCTCCGCATGCAACACAGCAGTGTCGCCCAACGCAGCTGCCCACACAGCACCATTCCATCCAGCACCTGGCCTTGTAGCACTGCCCCACCTTACCACCGCACACACCGCCGCACCGGTGGACAAGTCACACCGGCTGCTGCAAAACCACGAGACAGATCCGCAGATGCGGGAGCTGGGCCGGCAGGTGGTAGCGGGCTCACGCTGGCAGTGTTCCTGTGCAGCGTGCAGTTGATGAGCACCAACCGCACATCTCGCTGGTCAGCTTCTGCGCTGTCGAAATGGATCGCCCCACCTCCCGAATTAGCGTGATTGCCCTCGAAGTAGGCCCGTGTGACATGAATGGTGATGTCGGCGTCCCCGCTGGTTATAAGCTCGATGGTGCCAGAGCTGTAGAGGCACGTGTTGTTGACGAACTTGGAGTCCACGATGTCCATCTGATATGTATTCAAGTCAATCGCTATCGCAGAGCCTCCAACAGAATAGTCGCCTTCATATCTCGATTCCACCATGTTACCTTGCATCAAAGTGTCACGGATTGTGATTCGCATTTGAGATCCGGATGCCAGCCTTACGACCGCACCTTTATACTGGGGAACCACGTGGCCCGCACCCTTATCAGCAGGCCTCAACAGGTACAAGAGCATCTGGCCCCACCTCTCTACCTGATGCCACTTCACGGACCGTCGTATATCCAAGGGCGCCCGTTGCTCATGTGCGGTTGTGGCACAAACGGCCGCGTGCGCTCCAAAAAGATGCCGTCCCTAACCCTCAATGTAGGGGTTACGGGATCATATCTGCACCCTAACGTAGGGTTTGCAAGTTCATATCTGCACCCTAACCCTCAATGTAGGGTTTGTGGGATCACAACTGCACTCTCACCACCATCACGCCCTCATTGGCAATTCATATAGGGTTTTGGGACAATGATCATGCTAACTCGACGGGGATGCCCTCCCTTCTGCTACATGCACAGCTGGAAGATGACAACGAACAACACTCGCTCCGAAATGTAGATACGCCCTCTTCATTCTCAATGCAGGGCTGTGGATAAGAATTGCACTCTCACTACAAACAGGCGCCCGCATTCGCACTCAGTGTCGGGTTAGAGTATGATTAATCCACATATATGTTACGGCCTGTACCGATATCTGCACTGGTACAGGCCGGCCTGTACCGAAATTGCACTGGTACAGGCCGGCCTGTACCGAAATCGGCCGGTATATACCAGCGGCGCGCTCATACCGTAACATATATATCTACCCCGGCGATGATTGTATGGGTGCGGAATAACAACCACCGTAGTTCGAGGACGATGCACTGCCCGACCCTCAACATAGGATTGAGGGCTGACAAATGTGCTTGCTCCACAGAAACGCCATCCGTGCTGCTTAATTCAGGGCGGTTGGATAGTGACGCTGCTTGCTCCAAAGAAATTGTGCTACTCACCTGGGCAGAGTTGAATTGCGCGACACAGCTGGACAGGGTCAGATCGGTGAAGAGGGTGTGAACATGCGAATTTTGGATATAGATTGCGCCGCCGTAGTCGCCCCCGTGGTTAAACTCAAAAAGAGTATCTACAAAATCTATAACCAATGTGTCATCTACATACATCGCAGTGCCGTATAGCCCATTGTTGCCTCTCAGCACGCAGCCCTCTACCAACAGCTCTGCAATGGGCAATGTTTCTGTGGTGAAATAGGCCGCTCCCCCATATTTGCTGGCCTGGTTGTCTGAGAAAGAGCTGTTGCTTAGAAGAATGTGCGCCTCAGATGACTGCACAAAGAGCGCGCCACCGAAACTCGGAGAACCCTGCACCCTCGGACACACCCACTGTCAGTCCCATGACTGGGGGCTGACGCGAAGACCTGAAGCAAGATGCCGCCCAAGACACGGCGGGTCACCCTGGACCCTTCGTGGACCTCTGGCTTCGATGGCCAGCCGGCCTGGACCTTCACACCTCTCGCCCATCTTCGCAGAGAGGATGACCTCACGAAGACGTCAATCTCTGCATCCAGATCATCGCGCATCGCTGCGATGATCTGACGGATGAAATCATCCACCTTCGCAGAGCTGTGATCTCCGTAGAGGGTCTGCCGCTCGATCCGCAGCATGCAACGCAACACGGTGCTGACGCGGCGCACCTTCGCAGAGTTGTGCTCCACCGTGCTGCGCATCGTAGTGAGATTCACCGCGTCTCCGGAAATGTAAAGCGCACCGCCATCATGGTACGCCACATTAAAGCACAGAGAGCTGCGGTCCACCTGTACGCGAGCCCCGTGCGCTTCCACGAACACCGCCCCGCCGCTCCCTGTGTAGGCTGTGTGGTTCCCCAGTTCGCTGCCGCGGAGAATCAAAAAATGACCACCGCTCATGCGCACCGCCGCTCCAGACGCGGCCCAGCCGCGCTGCAGGCGCAGCGAAACCACAGTCAGGTTGCTTGCCTCCAGGTGAAAGAAGGCATACTGATCTACACCATCAATTGTGCACAGATCGCTGCTACAGATCCCTTCGACCCACAACGTGCAGTTTGCAAGCTGTGGCAGGTCGCGGCGCAGCGAGAAGCTCGCGTTCAGCAGGATGGTGGACACGTAGGGCTCACGCAGCGCGGCCTCGAAGTATCCCAGGCTGTAGTTCGACGTTGTGATGAGCGCCGTGCTGTTGGACCCTCCTGCCCACAGCGGCGCTGGTGGCAACGGGGGAGGCGATGCCGGAGGGGGCGGGGTGGGAAGCGGTGCCACTGGGGTGAACACGCTATGGTACATTCCGCAGCTTGTCCCATTCATCGACTGCCGCAGTCCGCAGATCCCCAACGCCACGTCAGACATCGAACTGCCACAGGTTCGCATGACTCAGAAACGCATGACTGACTCCGCAAACGGCTCCAGTGACTGCATCAATGGCGGGGCCGGCCGCCACGAACCTGCAGCACCAAAGCTGGCTCCAGGTTGGAGGTGGACGTTGTAGAGCCCTGGGCAAGCTGCCCATAGTTATTGCGCCCGCAAAGGTGGGCCCTCCACGTGGCGTCCAGGACCACACTGTGATAACCGCCCGCCACCACGAGCTGTACTGGAGCCTCCACGGAAGAGGTGTTCATCAAGACTGGCAGTAGCCGATCCTCCGTGGACCCCTCCCCGAGCTGGCCGTAATTATTGCGGCCCGTGCCATGCACGCGCCCGTCTGCATTGAGAAACAGGCTGTGATAGGACCCCGCGCTGGCCTGCACCACCACTGATGTGTTCAACTCATGCACCACCACCGAGGACAGGCGCGATGTTTGGGTGCCATCGCCGAGCTGGCCATATTTGTTGTATCCAGTGGCCCACACCGCCCCCTCCTGTGTGAGGAAGATGGAATGCTGTCCCCCGCATATAACTTGGGTGACATTAACGTCTGTATCGAATGGGACCTTCACTGGTTCGGAGACTGTTTTGCTATCTGCTGTACCGAGCTGCCCTTTATCATTTTTGCCGGTGGCAAACACCAGTCCTGTGAAGCCAGCTCCGCAGCGGATTGGTCAGAGGCCATTGCGAAGGCAGAGCTAACAAAGTTATTTCCGTAAGGCTCAGGAGATGAGGGACTGAGGGCAGCTCGGAAAGCCATTCCAATAGAGCTTAAAGGCGTAAGGCTGAGGTAAGTAGGGCTGAGCGAAGCCGTCCTCATACAGCTGGGGGTTGGAGGCCGAGGATGAGCCAGCAAAGCCATGTTCATACAGCTGGGGTCAGGGGGGGTAAGGTGAGCCAGCAACAAACACCAACGACGGCCAACCCAAACGAAAGCTTGCGTGCATATTCGTGCAAGGGTTCATTTTTTTTTTTCACCAGAAAGCACTATATGTCTGCAAGGAATGCTGCAGCCACGAGGGAGCATAAGCACTGACTGAGGTCCACGTGGCACACACCCGAGAGCCTCCTCGCTCGGCGGTGGTGCAGTGACTAAAGGCTCAGATCCAGCGGCTCTTGCAAACTTGCGAGGGGAAAGTACCTTCGTCAGTAAGGAACACGGTGTGGTACCAGCCAGCAGCCAACGAGATAACCAGGTGTCCGGAAAGCACTTCCACAGGCGTTGCAGTGTCCTCTGTCAGGCCGTTGCCCAGCTGCCCGTAGTTGTTCTTGCCGGTTGCGAACACCTGACGAAGCACACCGATCTCTCTCTCTCTTTCTCTCTCGCAGTGTGCGGGCAACACGCCGATCTGAAGCAGCTTGCAAGCATCATGAAAGGTGCAAGGAGTGATATGTGTCAGGGGTCAACCTGTCCTAAGTTGCTAACGAAGAAAGTGTGATCTCCACCACATGCTGCGAAGAACACGGTGTGGTTACTCATGATGCGCACTGGAATATTAGTATTATCGGTATTGTTATTCCCCAGCTGCCCATTAAGATTACGACCGGTCCCATATGTGCTGCCGTCGGAGATGACGAAGACCGTGTGGTACTTCCCGCTGCAGGAGGAGCTGACTGTGTAGCTTTGCATTGTCTGCCGTGCCACCGCAAGTGCACCCTTAATCCACAAGGCATTAAAGATTATGAACTTGACACTTGGCAGGTGCGAGTTATTCGCACCGACCATGTTGGGTCGGGAGGTGACTATTCAGGCGATGTGTGATACCTGCACGGGATACAGTTGCTGCTCATTCGTGCCATCTCCGAGCTGTCCATTGAAGTTGGCGCCGACAGTATACGTGTCACTCCAGAAAGCTGCGACTACCAAGGAAGGCGCGAGCAATGAGAGCTGCTCGGAAGTTTGAAATACAAGATAGTCGCTCCGCAAGATTATGATCGTCGCAGAGGTCACTCAAAGAACACTGACTGTGGGGCCTGAGCGATATTGGACCACCGTCGCTCAGAACTCGAGACTTGACGACTGGAACCTTGCCGCGCGTAGGTCTGCAGAGACTCGAGCTGGCAGGTGCTTTGGATTGACATAGAGCAGAAGGTGTGTCGAGCTTGATGTACGCGTTTACAGGACCTTAGATTTAGCGGTAACGGTCGCGATGCTACTGTACGACCTCCCCTCCCGAAAACGAGATGGAGCGCAAATCCGACATGCAGGGAACGCAAGAGTGCCATCTAATATAGGTAGGTTGTGGCATACAACGCCGAGAGTATCGAGGGAGTAGGCTGCACCTTCCGTAGAATGAAGCGCGCGCCGCCACTTGCGATCTTGCAGCAGCGAAGAATCGTGCGGCGTGGCTGTTCCCCCTATCGTCACAGGGTGCACTTAAAGATCGGCGAGGTCGGGAGACGACCTCGGCAGCAAACGTTGTTGCTGGGAGTCACAGGCATGACTGGGAAATTTCAGTTCGCCATGGAGGTTAGAGACCTTTGGGGGGAATTCAAAAAATACCTGTGGCGGCAGTCTCAGTCTGTCGGCCATTATGTTGTGCGTATTGAACGCCACATTCCGAGGCACTAACGCAGTCATCTCCACTGCCTTCTAACTCCAGAAATATACTGATGTCGTGACCTTGATAACTCTGCATGCTTGGGAAACTCATATGGAAAAGAAATAGCGTCCACCAAGGCAAGGAGCAATGCAAAACTACAGACATTGTGAGCTACAAGCTTGCAAATCGAATTATGATAACGCGGATGTTCCTCTCAATTCCGACAGCCACTTGAAAGTGTGGGTGGCGGATAAAGTAATATGGGCGGCTTCAGCCTGAAATGTCCCTTGCGTCTTGAAGATATTAAAGATTATTAGAAGTTGATGCGAAGAACCTTAGGTTTGGAAACTTGAACGCTAGCATATCGAAAGAAAGGACGCAGGTCTCGTCTCATTTGGCATCTCGTGCAGAGGCACATGTTATTTCTCTGGGTACTTGTTCGCTGTAAATCTGACCAAGTCCAATAATCCATTTGGAATGGAGACGACTTATGTTAAATTTGTGAGAAGAATTCATTACTGTAGATATTCAAGTCTACTCTTTAGAGCTCTCGTCTGTGAGTTCTGCAGGTCATGCACAACGACACGCATAGCCTCGTTAAATCGTTAATGTCTCTATCGTATCGGTACCTCGTCATTTGCCAATTTGCCCGGGGGGAGACGTAACCGGTACCCCGCTGCAGGGGAAAATCGTGAGCTGGCAATTTTTGTATATCGGGGACATTTAATTGGGGTGGCCAATTACCGGGGACAGGGCCCGAAGGGCCCCCGGTTTTTGGGGCCCGAAGGGCCCTCGATTTTGGGGCCCGAAGGGCCCTCGATTTTGGGGCCCGAAGGGCCCTCGATTTTGGGGCCCGAAGGGCCCCCGATTTTGGGGCCCGAAGGGCCCCCGATTTTGGGGCCCGAAGGGCCCCCGATTTTGGGGCCTGAAGGGCCCTCGAATTTGGGGCCCGAAGGGCCCCCGATTTTGGGCCCGAAGGGCCCACGATTTTGGCGCCCGAAGGGCCCACGATTTTGGGCCCGAAGGGCCCCCTGTTTTTGGGGCCCGAAGGGCCCCTGATTTTGGGCCGGAAGGGCCCCCTGATTTTGGGGCCCGGAGGGCCCTCGATTTTGGGCCCGAAAGGCCCCGGGTTTTGGGCCCGAAGGGTCCCCGATTTTGGGGCCCGAAGGGCCCCCTGTTTTTGGGGCCCGATTTTGGGCCCGAAGGGCCCCGGATTTTGGGCCCGAAGGGCCCCGGATTTTGGGGCCCGAAGGGCCCCTGCTGAAATCTGTATAGGCAGCCCTGACTGGGAGTCCCGGTCAGGCCCCTATGACAGACTCCTAGGACCAACACTGGACTGCTGACTGATCTATAGGTTCGTGCTGTGACACACGCTGTGTCACAGGTAGGCTAGACTCCGAAACCGTCCGAGACCGTTCCGGGTATATCTAGCTTAGGGTTTGTTTATCTTAGGAGTTTATCCACACAGTTCGGGAGTTTCTGATATCTAGTGAACTAGGATATTCCAGTAGGTCGTGGCCCCATCCACGCTTTTATTCCACTTGCTGATTTGGCCATGATTGGCTAAACGGCCGCTTGGAGAGGTGGTGCGCGGATGCGCGTTTGGGTGCGACTAGGAATTATGGTATGAATTGTTTGCGGTAAGCAACTGTGAGTGGCGGCCATGGGGACCGCGCCTCGTTACGGACTAGTCTTAGCAAAGTTCGGATCCGGTTTTGCACCAGCACTGGCCCTGCTGGTTACTGTTTTCTGGGCTGGTGTTCGCGACACCTTCGACTTCGACGACATCTTCGAGTGCCCCTCGCCGCTCCGCTCTCTCAGCTTCTCTCCGCTGCTGACCGTTACCATTTTTCCGCTACCACACCCAACCGCACGACTGCGTACCACCTCCCCTCTGGCTTTTCAGAGTATGGGTATGTTAACCCGAGCGAAGAAGTCCCTGGACAGGGACAGTGACATCGACGCCTCGCTGAGGCTATTAGACGGAGTTCGGAACAGTCCGACGGTGCGTACGCCAACTGTTCCGACCCCCGCTCCGAATTCCAACGAGGATGCAGACGTGGCGACCAGGAAGTACTTGCAGGAGCAGAGCAAGCTGGTTGACGACGTCTACAAAGCGCGTCTACACCGCCAGTGGGCCAAGGGTGTCCGCGAGGATGTCCTTGGTGACAAAAAGCACCATTTCCGCGGTACGGACGACGCTGGCCTCCTCTCCGAGCTGGTGGTGCAGCTTCGTACGGAGTTTCATTCAGCTGGACTGGAGCTGGCGTCCTTTGACCTCGACGACCCTCTGGCTCGTGTGGTGACCAAGGTCAACGGCTTGCTCTACGACGTTCTGGCTCTGGTTGTCGAGAAACACAGCAACGCCTACGTCTGGCTGACTGGCACCGACGCCTCGTCTGACCGTGATGGACGGCGAGCTCTTGTGGACATCATCAAAGGCTGTGTACCGGTGGCGCTGCGTGAGTCGCACCAGGAGGAGCACGCCGCGTTGCGTTATCCCGCAGACACTGACCCGCAGCCCATCTTGGCTCGGGAACAGCGTCTGGTGCGGGATAACAAAGCTACGGACTGGACACCCACCGAGGAGACCAGGAAGCTCTCCCTCTACAACCGGCTGGACCCGGTGTTTTACACCGCGGTCAAGGTGCGGTACCCTCTCGCGGCCGATCTCGCGCATGTCTCCTTGGCGTCTCTCCGCTCCCTTGTGGTGGAGATCTATCAGGCTTGGGCGCAGACGGGGGCGGGGAAGGCAGTCTCGGGCAAGAGCGGCATCTCCGCGCAGCTCTCCAGCACCGAGTACGGTGCCCTCCTCAACAAGATCAACGAGCTTCAAGACTTGCTACGACAGCAACGCGGGACGGACGCACCGCCGGCGCAGCAGCAGCGGCAGCAGCCGCAGCGTCAGCAGCGGCAGCAGCAGCAGCGCGGTACGCAGCGGGGATTCCGTGTCGGCACGCACCCGCTGCCTGCAGTCGGTTTCGACCGTGACGACCAAAAGGCGAAGCCCTTCTGCGGGAGGTGCAAGAAGGCGGGAAAAGGTGAGCAGTACCACTTCTACCGCGACTGTCCGTTGGGCGGGCGTCAGCATCCCCCGCACTCGGCCGCGGCATTCTGCATTCCCATCGACGAGGAGGACGCGGAGGGGGTGCGTGCATTGGCCATGTGTGCCCTGTTCCAGCAGGCGGCGGATGATGGGGCCGAGGCGTTTGCCACTGCGGCATCTACGTACGGGCCGCCTGCGGTACTCTGTGCGGGTGCGGTGGGCGGGATCGACGTGTCCGCCTACGGCTTCACGGTAGAGCCGCAGCAGCCTGCTGACGAGCCCGCGGGTGACGACATTCATCAGCGGCTGGACGATCTCGCCGCGGAGGTCCATGCCGCGGCAAACTGCAAGGTGCACTACACCCACGCAGCCTTCCCACCACCGGCGGTTCTCGAGCCGCATGCATCGGCTCTGGTGTGCGGCCCCGCGGCAGCGGGGAACATGCCGGAGGAGCAGGTTCCGGCAGGTGGTGCGGCGGCATCGGCATCCGCCGTGCCGGCCCCTGCTATACCTGTCTCGCGGGAGGAGGATGTGAAGCCCGTGCCGCTTCAATCGGCGCGGGTGACTGCCACGACGGACGGTGAGTTCCCTGGGTTCGTTCAGACTGTCAACCACGCCGCCATCGCGCCGGTTGACCTCACCGGCTACGACACCGACGACTACGAGGACTTTGCCGACGGCAGCTTCCGGCTGAAGCCGCGGGGTTCGCCTCCGTCGGCCAATCATGTTTCCGGGCCGCCCGTGGACGAGCAGAGGGCCTACGGTTGTGGGAAGCCGCCCTGGGGCTTTCCTGCCACGGTTGGGCCGTGGGGAATTCCTTTCCTCCTTTCCCTCGTTCTTTGCATCTCGATCATGGGGGTGGCAGCTGTGCCCGATGCTCAGTCGGCTGCGGGATTGCCTTCGCCTGGTGGTGATCTCGATTGGGAGACTCCGTCAATTTTCTCCACGAATGAATTTGTTGAATCGGTGATCCCGGCTCAGGGTTTCTTTGTGGCTGACAATGTGCCACCGCTTGAGCCGCCTGAGCCCCCTGACCTCTTTCAGGACCTTGCTCAGGCAGATTTGAGCTTCGACATGGCCTTCTTCTACGGTGTGGCTCTTCATGAGAGAGGTCCTTTCGGGAACCCTCCCTTCGGGTCCGACTTGATTGAGACCACAGCTGGCTACTTTGGTGCTGTCGATTGACTTCTTGTTCACTCTGGATGCACACCGACATGGTGGTGTGCGGAACTCCAGTGACTTCAACAACTTTTCTGGTTTATGTTTTGCTTTTGACATCTACAAGTTACATTCTGGCTTGCTAGCTCGGTGCCTTTCAGTTGTTTAGCGGGTGCACAATGCCCGTAGGTTTCTGCACCTGTGCTAGCTAGAGGGTTTCCAATTTGTGTTTCAGAATTGCACAGTTGGATTAGCACTTAGGTCTGTCAACCTGGCTCCTGCCCTAACTTATCTTACATTATCTGACTCTCCTAGACAGTCACCACCCACAGTGCTGGGGTGGTGTGCTGAAATCTGTATAGGCAGCCCTGACAGGGAGTCCCGTTCAGGCCCCTATGACAGACTCCTAGGCCAACACTGGACTGCTGACTGATCTATAGGTTCGTGCTGTGACACACGCTGTGTCACAGGTAGGCTAGACTCCGAAACCGTCCGAGACCGTTCCGGGTATATCTAGCTTAGGGTTTGTTTATCTTAGGAGTTTATCCACACAGTTCGGGAGTTTCTGATATCTAGTGAACTAGGATATTCCAGTAGCCCCTGATTATGCGGCCCGAAGGGCTCCGGATTTTGAGCCCGAAGGGCCCCTAATTTGGGGGCCTGAAGGGCCCTTGATTTTGGGGCCCGAAGGGCCCGTGCTTTTGGTCACGCCGGGCCCCCGATTTGGGGTCCGAAGTGGCCCGGTTTTTGGGGCCCGAACGACCCCGGATTTTGGGTACGATTTCCAGCTATCACGTGGCCGAATTTTGAGTTTTCATATGGACGACCAATCGTAACCTCTCATACAGGTTGATTTCAACTTCCTGCTGAAATCTGTATAGGCAACCCTGACCGGGAGTCCCGGTGCAGGCCCCTATGACAGATTCCTAGGTAGCCAACACTGGACCGTGACTGATCCGTAAGCCTGTGCTGTGACACACTGAGTGTCACAGGTAGCTAGACTCGAGACCGTTCCGACTCCGTAACCGTTCCGGGTATATCTAGCTTAGGGTTTATTTCTTATAAGAGTTTATCTATATTGGTTCACTGACTGTTTGATATCTTGAACCGGGATATTCCCGTAGGTCGTGGACCCATTCCACGCTATATTCCACAACTAGTTTGGCCATGGTTGGCTAAAGCAGCCGCTTGGACAGGTGGTGCGCGACGGCGCGTTTGGGGACTCACGGGAATTTTGAGATGAGCTGTTTGCGGTGAGCGTCTTTGAGCCGCAGCTATGGGGGTTCGACCTGGACCGGGCCTAGTCGACGCAATGTTCATTTACGGTATTACGCTTGCCCTGATCCCGCTTGCTGCCGATTTTTGGGCTGGTGGCTCGAGCACCTTCGACCTCGACAGCGTCTTCCAGTGCCCCTCGCTCGCATGGCTCTGCCGCTCCTTCCGTACCTGTGGCGTCACATCTTCCTCACGACATTGCCCGAACGCGTCCCGGCGTACCACCTCCCATCAGGCTTTCAAAGTTATGGGAGTTACCACAAGAGCTAAGAAGTCCCTCACGAGGGACAGCGACATTGATGCCTCGCTGAGGCTTATCGACGGGGTTCGGAACAGCCCGACGGTGCGGACGCCGACTGTTCCAACCCCCGACCCTGCTTCGAATGGGGACGCCGACGTGGCCGTCAGGCGTTACTTGCAGGAGCAGGCGAGGTTGACCGACGAGATCTACAAGGCACGTCTGCATCGTGCCTGGGCCAAGAGCATCCGCGAGGACGTTCTTGGTGACAAGAAGCATCATTTCCGCGGTACGGACGACGCTGGCCTTCTGTCCGACCTGGTGGTGCAGCTACGTACGGAGTTCGAGTCTGCTGGATTGGAGTTGAAGTCCTTTGATCTCGACGACCCCCTTACCCCGGTTGTGAGCCGGGTGAATGGCCTTCTATACGACGTGCTGGCTCTCGTGGTGGAGAAGCACAACAACGCGTATGTCTGGCTCACTGGTACGGATGCTTCGTCTGACCGAGATGGCCGGCGAGCTTTGGTCGACATCATCAAGGGCTGCGTACCGGTGGCGCTGCGGGAGTCGCAGCAAGAAGAACATGCGGCCTTGCGTTACCCCGCGAACGTGGACCCGCAGCCGATCTTGGCGCGGGAGCAACGTTTGGTGCGGGACAACAGGGCCTCCGACTGGACACCTACGGAGGCTACGCGTAAGTTGAGCCTGTACACCAGGCTTGACCCGGCGTTCTACGCTGCGGTTAAGGTGCGCTACCCCATGGTTGCTGACTTGGCCCATGTACCGTTGGCCTCACTCCGCTCCATGGTGGTAGAGATCTACCAGGCTTGGGCTCAGACTGACACGGGGAAGGCAGCTTCTGGCGCGGACGGCATCTCCGCGCACCTCTCCAGCAGCGAGCACGACGCCCTCCTCGTGAAGATCACGGAGTTGAAGGAGCTGGTACAACGGCAGCACGGGGAGGGCGCTCCGGTGGTGCGGCAACAGCGGGACAAGCAGCGGCAACAGCAGCAGCAGCGTGCGCAGCAGCCGAGGGGCTACCGTATGGGGCAGCACAAGGTGCCGCCCGTGGGATTCGACCGGGACGACCAGCGGGCAAAGCCGTTCTGCGGCAGGTGCAAGAAGGCGGGCAAAGGTGAGAGCTACCACTTCTACCGCGACTGCCCGTTGGGTGGGCGCCAACACCCGCCCACCTCTGCCGCGGCATTCTGCATTCCTATCGACGAGGAGGACGCGGAGGGCGTGCATGCACTTGCTATGTGTGCACTCTTCCAGCAGGCAGCGGACGATGGCGCGGAGTCCTTTGCTCGTGCGGCCGCCGCGTACGGGCCGCCTGCGGTGCTTTGTGCGGGAGCGGTGGGCGGCATCGACGTGTCCGCCTACGGCTTCGCGGTGGAGCAGCAGTCGGCTTCCGACGAGCCCGTAGGAGACGACATTCTTCGACGGCTCGACGATCTTGCCGCGGAGGTTCACTCCGCGGCCAATCACCAGGTGCACTTCACGCACGCATCTTTCCCGCCTCCTGACGGCATCGAGCAGCAAGCTTCGGCTCTGGTGTGCGGGCCCGCCGCAGCGGGGACCACGCCAGAGGAGTAGGTTCCGGCAGGTGGTGCGGCGGCATCGGCATCCGCCGTGCCGGCCCCTGCTATGCCTGTCTCTCAGGGAGAGGATGTGAAACCCGCGCCACTGCAATCGGCGCGGGTAACCACCACAGCGGACGCGGACGGTGAGTTCGCGGGGTTCGTTCAGACCGTCAACCACGCCGCCGTCGGGCAGGTTGATCTCACGGGTTACGACACGGACGATTACGAGGACCTCGCCGACGGCGGCTTCATCGTGAAGCCGCGGACTCCGGCCATTTCGGCAAATCATGCGTCGGAGTCCGCGACCCACGTGCCTCAGTCTGGTGGTGCTTCCCGCACCTACGGTTGTGGCAAGCCGCCATGGGGCTTCCCCGCACACGCGGGCCCGTGGGGGTTTCATTACTTTGTCTCCCTCTTTCTTTTGATCTCGATCATGGGAGTGGGAGCTGCCGCCTACACGGCGGCCAATGACATCGACTCTGTGCAGGTATCGGGTCGGGCTGCACCGCAGCCTGTGCTGTGCAGGGGGGATTTATGCATCTACCCTGGTATATCCGAGCTGGACCCCGTCACTCTGGGTGCAGTACTGCACTCCCTGGGTGCTGCGACGGTGGTTCACCGGCCGGCGGCCGCCTGACCCACTGGAGGGCAGTGCTGCAGACTACTACCGTGGACATTGTGGTGGCGGTGCCCCTCTGGGCTTTGACCCCGAGTAGCTTTCCTTCTGGCTCTGGCAGTGCACCACTCTGGTGGTGTGCTGAGATGTGCTTTGACCTCAACATGGTCTTCAATTTGGTTTATGCTTTACTTTGACATCTACAATCTTCAATCTGGTTTGTTGCCACAGTGCTTTTCGGTAGTTTAGCAGGACCTGAGTGCCTGTATGTTTCTGCTCTTGTGCCGGCTAGAGGGTTTCAATTTGTGTATCAGAATAGCACAGTTGAATTAGCAGTTAGGTTTGTCACCCTAGCTCCTACCCTAACTTATCTTAACTTCTCTGACTTACCTGTCAGTCACCACCCACAGTGCTGGGGTGGTGTGCTGAAATCTGTATAGGCAGCCCTGACCGGGGAGTCCCGGTGCAGGCCCCTATGACAGATTCCTAGGTGCCAACACTGGACCGTGACTGATCAGGGTAGAAGTCTTCCAAAAATCTTTACGGCCCGTAAACTATATTTCCGCCGGTCCGCTTTCGGCCAAAACGGTCAAGGAAGAAAACTGCCCGCCGCAGGCGCTAAAATTTGAAATTAAGTATGGGGGTCTGATAAAAAGTGGCATAAAATGCCTATATTATTGGCCGAAGTTTGGCCGGCTCATATTTTTGTGCGGCCCGGGGGCGAAAGCCCCTTCGGCCCGCTTTCGGCCCGGAGCAAGCTTCTGCGGCCCCGGGCCGGCCCGCCACGGTAAGACTTCTACCCTGTGACTGATCCGTAAGCCTGTGCTGTGACACACTGAGTGTCACAGGTAGCTAGACTCGAGACCGTTCCGACTCCGTAACCGTTCCGGGTATATCTAGCTTAGGGTTTATTTCTTATAAGAGTTTATCTATATTGGTTCACTGACTATCTGATATCTTGAACCGGGATATTCCAGTACTTCCCATAGGCGAATGTTTAGCTCTCACGTGGGCGGATTCTCAGATATTATGCGAGTTTCAACTCTCACGAAGCCTAGCCTACTTGTTTTAACTCTCACACGATTTGATTTTGTGGTCATATGTATGGCGAGCTGGTTGTGAGCTCTCCTATAAGCAAATTTCCATTTATGTTTCGGTATACCCATCGGTGCATGCATATATCCACCAAGGTATCATTCGATTTACCTATCGACTCACACATTTTTACACACTTAATTCCATCGGTCTACTATACATCTACGCATGCATCCGATATGCAAGCGCCAATAGAAATTCCGGACTACAATGAGACATGGCTATATATATATATATATGAAATGAATTCATTGGGTAATTTTTAGCAAAAGCCCCGCTCACGGCTAGTTACTATACCAATCCAATATTTACTCAAAGTTAGCATACACATCACAATGCTACTTCTTGAACACAAACAGTGGACCTTCCAGGCACTTACACTCCTGATAGGTGCAACGGTTGCACACGAACGGACACCCGGAACGTGCATGAGTGCCCTTTAATGCCTTGCCACATAAGGTGCAAGACCTTGATGCCGATGCGCTCTTAGTGGCGGCATGCATATGACTTTCGTGGAGGTTGGTGGGGGGGGTAGCCGTTGGGGGGAGGGAAGTAGCATTGATCACAGGGGACGGATGGATGGGTGGCGTGTTAAGGGGGGGAGGTTGGTGGAAGTATGGAGTTGGATGCAAACCAATTTGTACAAATTGCGTGGTGGTGAAATGGAGCGGGTGGCGCGGGTGGTGGAGTTTGGTGATGGGGGGGGGCGGAATGTGTAGGGGAATCTTGTGTTGTGAGGAAATTTGGGTTTGACGGAGTAGGATAAGGCGAGTGATATGTTTGGGAAGCTTGATGGAAGGTGGGGGAATGTGGGATGGCGCTTTGTAGCGTTGGGGATGTGAACGAAGGGATAGGCGGCACTCCAAGTTGTTGTAACGATGCCGTTGAGCTGCCCGTGGGAGTTCTAGGAGATCGTTGGAAAGGTGATGCCCTTCTCATGACATTCCTTGCGACTTCTTGGCTAAACCTCTCCAAGAATCTTGCATTCGTGGGATAGACATTTGGCGGAGCCTCATGGGATGTCACTTGCCGTTCCCACTCTGTAAACATCGCTGTGACATTCAACTTCCCTGCAAGTTGCAAGAGCATTCATATGTCAATTCCTAATCGAGCCATGCAATCCACACAATGGTACATTAGTAGAACCGATGTGTGTATGTGTGAGACGATCAGCACAATAGTGGCAAGCTCACCTGACTGCGGGTTAGTGAATCTCCCCTTTAAAGCATGATAAAAATCTGTCATCTCGGATGTGTTATCAACCGGTCGCCGTATGTGATCTACATTTGGACGTGACCACAATTTCTTTTTGGGTTTAGGCGGAATTGTGCTTTGAGTGTGAACCAACGTCAATTGTGGGGTACTCTCGTCACCTGCGCGGAACATCCTAGACATGCACGTCTAGCTTGAGCGAGACCTTCACCCTTACCCACAATCTAATTTGGGTGCTTTCCCGCCGATTCGAATCAAACTTGAGTTTTGAAGTCGAATGTACATTTCTACAATGACACTTGCAAACCAATGTTGTGGTATGGCGTAAAGGCATTACCGTACACCTCGGCTACACCCTCGGGAGGCGGATGCGACGGTGCTGGCGAGCCTTTTGTCCTTCCCCGCCCGCTCCCCTCCCGCCCCCACCCTTTGGTTGTCCACATCGGCAGCAGCCACCACCATACACGCCTCACACACTCTGGCGACAGGAAACCTCCCCGGTGACCAACCCTTCAGCCGCAGCCACCGATATACATGCCTTACACGCGTTGGGACCAGGACACCTCCCCGGTGACGGCCACGTCACGATAGATTCAAAAGAGAGGAGCATGGAGGGTCATTTCACCTGCATGGGCGGCCGAGCCTGAAGCACAATCATGAAGCCGTGGCCCCACCAAGAACATTTTGTGCATGTGGCACCGCACCGACGTCCCCTGTTCCCCATCCCCGCACTTACTCATGTGACACGATGGGGGGCGCCATGATGCGGTGGGGTCACTATAAAGCGAGAGGGGGCAATCTGCCTTAGGCACTTGCAAGTATGGTGTGAAGGCCGGTACCTGAAGGTACACTTACATCCTCGGGAGGTGGCTGCGACGGTGCTGGTGAGCCTGTTGTCCTTCCCGCCCGCTCCCCTCCCGCCCCCGACCCTTTGATTGTCCACATCAAATCAAAAGCGGGTCACGTGGTGATGGGATCAAAAGAGAGGAGCATGGAGGGTCATTTCACCAGCATGGGCGGCCGAGCCTGAAGCACATGAAGCCGTAGCTCCGCCAAGAACATTTTGTGCATGTGGCACCGCACCGACGTCCCCTGTTCCCCATCCCCGCACTTACTCATGTGACACGATGGGGGCCGCCATGATGCGGTGGGGTCACTATAAAGCGAGAGGGGACAATCTGCCTTAGGCACTTGCAAGTATGGTGTGAAGGCCGGTACCTGAAGGTACACTTACATCCTCGGGAGGTGGCTGCGACGGTGCTGGTGAGCCTGTTGTCCTTCCCGCCCGCTCCCCTCCCGCCCCCGACCCTTTGGTTGTCCACATCAAATCAAAAGCGGGTCACGTGGTGATGGGATCAAAAGAGAGGAGCATGGAGGGTCATTTCACCAGCATGGGCGGCCGCGCCTGAAGCACATGAAGCCGTAGCTCCGCCAAGAACATTTTGTGCATGTGGCACCGCACCGACGTCCCCTGATCCCCATCCCCGCACTTACTCATGTGACACGATGGGGGCCGCCATGATGCGGTGGGGTCACTATAAAGCGAGAGGGGGCAATCGTGCCTTAGGCACTTGCAAGTATGGTGTGAAGGCCGGTACCTGAAGGTACACTTACATCCTCGGGAGGTGGCTGCGACGGTGCTAGTGAGCCTGTTGTCCTTCCCCGCCCGCTCCCCTCCCGCCCCCGACCCTTTGATTGTCCACATTAAATCAAAAGCGGGTCACGTGGTGATGGGATCAAAAGAGAGGAGCATGGAGGGTCATTTCACCAGCATGGGCGGCCGAGCCTGAAGCACATGAAGCCGTAGCTCCGCCAAGAACATTTTGTGCATGTGGCACCGCACCAACGTCCCCTGTTCCCCATCCCCGCACTTACTTATGTGACACGATGGGGGCCGCCATGATGCGGTGGGGTCACTATAAAGCGAGAGGGGGCAATCTGCCTTAGGCACTTGCAAGTATGGTGTGAAGGCCGGTACCTGAAGGTACACTTACATCCTCGGGAGGTGGCTGCGACGGTGCTGGTGAGCCTGTTGTCCTTCCCCGCCCGCTCCCCTCTCGCCCCCGACCCTTTGATTGTCCACATCAAATCAAAAGCGGGTCACGTGGTGACGGGATCAAAAGAGAGGAGCATGGAGGGTCATTTCACCAGCATGGGCGGCCGAGCCTGAAGCACATGAAGCCGTAGCTCCGCCAAGAACATTTTGTGCATGTGGCACCGCACCGACGTCCCCTGATCCCCATCCCCGCACTTACTCATGTGACACGATGGGGGCCGCCATGATGCGGTGGGGTCACTATAAAGCGAGAGGGGGCAATCGTGCCTTAGGCACTTGCAAGTATGGTGTGAAGGCCGGTACCTGAAGGTACACTTACATCCTCGGGAGGTGGCTGCGACGGTGCTAGTGAGCCTGTTGTCCTTCCCCGCCCGCTCCCCTCCCGCCCCCGACCCTTTGATTGTCCACATTAAATCAAAAGCGGGTCACGTGGTGATGGGATCAAAAGAGAGGAGCATGGAGGGTCATTTCACCAGCATGGGCGGCCGAGCCTGAAGCACATGAAGCCGTAGCTCCGCCAAGAACATTTGGTGCATGTGGCACCGCACCGACGTCCCCTGTTCCCCATCCCCGCACTTACTCATGTGACACGATGGGGGCCGCCATGATGCGGTGGGGTCACTATAAAGCGAGAGGGGGCAATCTGCCTTAGGCACTTGCAAGTATGGTGTGAAGGCCGGTACCTGAAGGTACACTTACATCCTCGGGAGGTGGCTGCGACGGTGCTAGTGAGCCTGTTGTCCTTCCCCGCCCGCTCCCCTCCCGCCCCCGACCCTTTGATTGTCCACATTAAATCAAAAGCGGGTCACGTGGTGATGGGATCAAAAGAGAGGAGCATGGAGGGTCATTTCACCAGCATGGGCGGCCGAGCCTGAAGCACATGAAGCCGTAGCTCCGCCAAGAACATTTTGTGCATGTGGCACCGCACCAACGTCCCCTGTTCCCCATCCCCGCACTTACTTATGTGACACGATGGGGGCCGCCATGATGCGGTGGGGTCACTATAAAGCGAGAGGGGGCAATCTGCCTTAGGCACTTGCAAGTATGGTGTGAAGGCCGGTACCTGAAGGTACACTTACATCCTCGGGAGGTGGCTGCGACGGTGCTGGTGAGCCTGTTGTCCTTCCCCGCCCGCTCCCCTCCCGCCCCCCACCCGTTGGTTGTCCACATCAAATCAAAAGCGGGTCACGTGGTGATGGGATCAAAAGAGAGGAGCATGGAGGGTCATTTCACCAGCATGGGCGGCCGAGCCTGAAGCACATGAAGCCGTAGCTCCTCCAAGAACATTTGGTGCATGTGGCACCGCACCGACGTCCCCTGTTCCCCATCCCCGCACTTACTCATGTGACACGATGGGGGCCGCCATGATGCGGTGGGGTCACT
>LGRX02031300.1:0-27817 GCA_001247695.2 Cymbomonas tetramitiformis
TACATCATGCTCGTTCAGGTATTCTGTTCCTTTCTTCCAGTATTCATTAGAGAGCTTATGCATGGCTTTGTCGCCTTTCAGGTGTTGCATGTACTTTTCTGGTTTTTCTCTTGTTGCTGTCTGTATTTTTTCTATCGAGGTTCTCCTCCATTCCCTCGCTTGGTGTGCTTCCTGTTGTGCTGCTTCCTGTTGCCGTGACATTTCTTGGAGTGCTCTCCATTCTTCCTGTGCTTCGTCCTGTTCTTGGGCCATCTCGCTGAGCTCGGCTGCAGTGTCCTCTTGTGTTGCCACGTCCTTGTTCTGTGCCTCCTGTAGCTTTGGTGCCTGCGTTGGCCCTCTTGCGACTTTTCCTTGAGTTCCTCTTTGCCCTTCAACTTCCCTTAGGGCTGGTTGGTCGGGTTCTGTCTGGTTTCGGGTTCCTCTTCGTTTTTGTAGTCTTCCTTGTCCTAATGTCTCCCCCTTCCGTATTGTTCTTGTCTCCCCTGCCTCTTCCTTACTCAGTTCTGCTTCTTGTGTGCTTTCTTGCCTGTAACCCCTCTTTTGTTTGGCTTGTCGAGCTGTTTGTACTTGTTGCTCCTGTCTTAGTGCCTCCTCCTCTTGTCGTTCCATCCTCTGGAGTTCTAGTTCCTCTTCCTCCTCTTGTTTCCCTTCTGGTTCATTTGTCCAGGGGTCTGCCCAGGCTTCTATTGTTTCTGTTTCTGTAAGCTCCCGACTTTTCTGAGCATACTCCGCCTTCACCCTCTCAATGCGTTGTCTTTTGGTCTCCCATTCTTCGGGCCCGGTTTCTAGTTTTCTTTTTAGCCTTTGTATTATATTTGTTTTTCCCGTCATTTTCGCTTCCCTTATCTTTTTTGTTACATAATTGAGTATTGCCTGGTGCCCTTCCAGTTGTCTGCCCGTGTCCTCACTTATTGCCAGTAGCGTTATTGTATCCGTGTTGTCGTGGTTAAGTCCGTATTCCCCTTCTTCGCAGGCCTTTTTCGCCACCTCGTCCGCCATTTCGTTCCCATGTATTCCGACGTGTGCCTTAACCTTGTATAGGGCCACCTTCGTTCCCTCCCTGTTTAACATTTGTATTTGCTTCATTATTTTCCACAGTATGTCCCTGTGAACATGCCTTTCCAGGGTGTGGGGCCTTCTCTTCATGTTTTGTATTTGGTAAAGCGAGGTTAGACTGTCCGTACATATGCTGACCTTTTCTTTTCCCAAGTTTGAGTCTAGTGTTAGTGCCATATATATGGCAGTGAGCTCCGCCCTGTTAACAGTTTGGCATCGTCCCGTCCACCTTTGCATATGGCTCGTCTCCCGTCCCCCTCTTGGGTCCCAGACTCCTGCTGCCGTTACTTCCTCTACTTCCCCGTTTTCCTTTTTGACTTTTCTTTGGCTGCCATCTGTGTAGACCATATCATTTTTGTTATGCCTCCTATGAGGCTCTGGGTATCCCTTTTCGTAGTTATCCCACCGGCTTTCTGGCGGTAGTTCGGCTTTCTCTATTTCACCCCTTTCCCATTGCAGCCATTGGTCCCCGTTTATGTCTTCTTCTGTTGTGTCTGGGCACGTAAACTGTAGTGCCCATCTTCTCAGTGCGTCCCTGTTTATTTCCTCTCTGCTCCACGTAGTGTTAGCTCTTAGCACGTCCATGGTTGTTGGCCTCGGCCCCCTGTCCCCTCCTCTGTGCTCCCCTTCCTTTTTCCTGTCTTCCATCCAGCGGTCAATTATTTCCTCTGTGTGGTTTTCCAGGTGGCAGCTTGGCATTGCTTGCACCACCGGTAGTTCATGGTTTGTCCATGGCGCTGGGTCTATGACGCAGTCCCTCTCCCATTCTGTAATTGACCTAGGTTGCCTGTCTGCATCTTTAAGGGTCAGAGGCCTGTGCATGTAGCATGCTCTGCCTATCGTCCTAACTTTGCTTTGCGGGCATTTGAGAAGGGCCTTGCTGAATATGTCGTGGGTTTTAAGTGCGTCCGGGCAGTATTTTCTCCATCCTGCCGCGTTTGCTACTATCAGTATTCTCATGTTCCAGTTACATTGTTTGGGTTTCTGTAGGTTTCCTTGCATCCAGTGGTCAGGTGGCAGGAAGGTGAACTGCCCTTCCTTTATCTCAAGCAGCTCATGTACCCTGTATCCCATGTGCTTGTTTAGCAGTTTTCTGTACGGGCTTTTGGCATATGTGGGGTATATCCCTACCCCTAGGACGGGTTCTGCTGTTTTTGTGGAGTTAATTGCCTTTTTCAGCGCTTTGTAGAGGTCACCTGCCGTATACTCTGGGTTGAATTGGTACGACCCCAGTTTCTCCCATCGCTCTTCCCATGCCGAGCCAATGGCCCCAAATACCGAGTCTCGTGGGTATTGTGAGTAGTATTTTTTGGTGTTTTTGTGTACATTGAGTGGCGAGGCAAACACCTCTGTATGGACTCCCATGGCCGTGTGCACCGCCTCCATCATTTCCGGGGGGAAGGTCCAGTGGTTTTGGAGGTTCCGTTTTCTGTGTTTGATTTCTGCTTTACTGGAGTATCTTATCAGTAATTGTGCAATTTCCTCCTCGAAGGTGTTGACCTGTATTTTGTGTTCTACACTTAGTTTCAGCCTTTTGGCCAGTTGTTTTTCTGTTGGCCTTTGTGCCGTGCTGTCCCCCACCGCCTCGGCGTATCTGTCGTACAGTTCTCTAACTTTTGTTGTGCTTAGTGTGCCTATAAGGCCCCCATCCGGCTCGTAGCAGTAGGTGGTGTCACCTTCCTCGCGTAGTTGCCTGTCTTTTGTTCCTGTGTGCCTAATGTCTTGGTCCGGGTTCGTTTCCCTTGTGCATATTTCCAGGTGTGTTACATGTTTCCAGTATCTCTGTTCACCGTTTGGCTGCCCTGCCAGTATTTCTTCGACGGGTTCGCGTTTGGCCCTTTTATCTTTTTTGTCATTTTCCCATTCCTCCACAAGGTTCTGCCATCCGTGGTCCGAGGAGAGGTTGTGTTTGAGCAGGTGTGTTCTTACTGTTTCTTCTGTGCTCCACGTCGTTTGTTCCCTCCCTTCGCTGTTGGTCCACCGTACCTCGTACTGTGTTACTTTCGAGGTTACATCGGTGTAGTTTTGTAGGTACTGTCTACTCGCCAGTATCCTGGCGGGCGTGTATGTTCCCTCTTGTCCTAGTGTGTCCATTTGGTCCTCTTGTGTTGACCACTGGCCTCTGTCTCGTTGCTCTGTCTTCCTCTTTGTTCTTCCCCGTGGGTTTCTCGCGGTCATCATATCATCTTCCTCCTTCTCCTGGTTGGTTTCTATGCCCAGAGTTTCCTTCTCCTGTTCCGTCCATTCCACGTCTGCCTGTTCGAAGTGTTTTGTTTGGTTGGCTAGTGGGTACATGGACAGCAGTTGCAGTATGTCCTTCAGGCTATTTCCAGCCTCATGTAGCGCCTTTATTTGCGCCGGCCAGTCGCTTATGTTTTCCATGCTTACCGTACTTTTGGTGTACCTCTCTAGTTCTCCTGTTTTCCGTTCCTGTACGTATTCCGGTTTCAACCTTCTGTTCCACACATGGTCCCAGTGGTCCCCTGGTTTCTTAATGTCGTTGGGCTGTGCCTCACAAATGTATGGGTATAGGTGCATCATGCCTTGTGCTATCTTTGTTGCCGTCTTGTTGTCGTGTTTTCTTCCACCTGTTGCCTTTAGTGTTTTTATTGGTATAGCACTTTTCCCATCTGCTGTGGTTAGGTTTTTGAGGTCCGGGTAATTTCTGAATAGTGTGAGCATTTTGGTGAAATTTATTTGCTTAGTAGCTTGCTGAGTTTTCGTTTCCCGTATTACTTTTACTGCCCCCATTTTTTCAGAGCCTGTATACGCAGGCTGCTGTTGTGGGTCTCTGTATTCTTTGTCCATTCGCCTGGAGTGCTTGGTTGCTCTAATGGTGCCCTCCATTTCCGCGTTTGTGCATACCCTTTTTGCCTTCCCCAGCTGTCTCATTATAGGCAGTGTTTCTTTAGCTAGTTCCTGCATATGGCTCCCTACCCCTTTTACGTGTATCCCATATTCGTTCAGAGCGTTCATTTTCCTTAGAGTGTTTGTTTGTGTTTGTAGTCCCATCTTTAGCTTGCTTCTTGCGCTGCTGTGTCCTCTTTCCTCGAAATGTTTTTCCAGTAGCCCGGCTGTGGACCTGCTGACTTGCGACATTCTTTGTCTGGTTAGGAGGTTTCTTTCCCTTTTGCCATATCCCATTTGGACACCCTTGTCTTCCTCACTCTGAACGGCCCCTGCCAATCCCGTGTAGACCTCCTGTGCATATATTGCCTGTAAGGACTGGAGTCCCAGTCCATATTCCTCTTTCTCCTCCGTGTTTAGTTCATTAGGAGTGCCGTTCGCCGGAAGTCCGTATATTCTTTTCATCGCGGCCCCCAGCTGGTTTTCAGCCTTCTGTATTTCACCCTGTGTGTATATTCCGAGGTGGAGCCCGTATTTGAATTTTCCTAGTATGGCTGACTTCAGGGAGTACTCTTTTTGTCTTTGCGTGAGGGGGGTGGCCAGTAGTGCGTCTATTCTTCGCTTGAGCTCCTGCAGTGATTTTCTTTTTTCTTCTTTCCACGTCCCCAGCATATTGAGAAGGACCCCTAGGTATTTATAGGTGTCTCCAGCTTTGAGGACCTTCAATGTTCGACTTCCGCATTTCACCCCTTGGTGTCTACCTTCTTTTACATTTTTGTTGCCATGTTCTACCCCTGTTATCTTTGTTTTATCCTCGTTTATTCTGAGTCCACTCCAGTCTCCGAATGTCGAGAGTTTCTCCAGTTGTTGCTCCATCCCTGTCATCAGTTTGGTTAGTATGATTAGGTCGTCCACAAACGCCCCCGAGGAGGTTCTCAGCTCCCCTCTGAGTCCCTTGTCGGTCGCATACTTGTGCTGGTAACCGTGGTCCCCTACCTCTAGCCATCGTAGGAGAGGCTCCAGGTATAGTATGAATAGTAGTGGGCTCATGCTGTCCCCTTGCAGAATACCCCTTCTTATTGGTACTTCTTCCGAGACTTGGTCCCCTACCTTTGCTCTCATTTGCATGGAGTCCTCCTCTTTTTCTCCCAGTATATCCCTAACGGCTTCAGTGAGTTGTGGTGGCACCCCTAGGTGTTTTAGTGTCATAATAAGTCTTTTGTGGTCAACTGACCCATACGCATTTTCAAAATCCACGTAGGTCGCATGTAGGTTTCTTTTGGAGAGGTTGGCGTCTTCAATAGCATTAGTTACCCTGGTGAGTTGCTTCATTGTGTTGTGGTTTTCCCTTGAGCCCTCCTGTGCTTCCGAGAGCATGCCGTTTATTTCACAGAAGTCAGCCAGCATTTTTGTTAGTACTGTGGTATATAATTTGAACAGGCAATCCAGTAGAGCTATAGGTCTGTAGTTTCGCTGCTTCGTCACCTCGCCTTGTTTGTGGTGGAAGCAGAAGTAGCCTTTTTTCCATGGTAGGGGGGTGTGTCTGTGTTCCCACATTAGCCCCATGAGTTCACACAGTTGGTCATGGAATCTGTCCGGCATCTGTTTCAATATTTCATTTTGTATCCCCATGGGCCCAGCCGCTTTGTTGGTTTTCATTTTCTTCACCGCTTGCCGGTAGGCTTCTTTGTCCACCCTTAAGTTTACCTTTGTTTGGTCCGGCCTTGTGCATTGGTTCTCCTTCATGTAGTTCTTGTACCTCTCATCAAGCCAAGGTGGCGTACTTTTAAGTCCTTTCTCTGGTTCCCTCATTTTGTATGGTTCCGACCTCGCAATGTGTTCACCCATTGCCTGTGCTACTTTTTGGTGCCCTACTACTAGTTCCCCTTGTGTTGTTTCTATTGCTTGTATCGCTGCAGCCGGTGCTGCTCCATTTTCTATCTCTTTTTTGTAAATCAGTTTGTGGTAGTGTTTTATGTTGCCCCAGTATCTTTCTCTCATTTTCATTCTTGTTTTCTGTTTTCGGTTTGCCTCGTGCTCTTTTATGCACTTTCTTGCCTCTTTTGTTGCAAGTTTTTTCTGCTCCCGTTCCCATTGCTCCCATTCCCTCATTTCACTCGTTCGGTTGTCGTAACCTTCCGTCCGTACTTCCTCGGCTGCTTGTTCTCGTGTTTCAATGTCTTTCTTCCATAATGCTATATTCTCGCGGCATCTGTTTCTTTCTTTAAGGTGGGCGTCCCTTTCCTTGCGTAGAGTTTTCGGGAGGTGTAGTCCATGTTGTTGTTCTGGTGCCGCCGCCTGTTTCGGTAGGTTGACATCCATCATTGCCCTGTCTCTTGCTTCCCCCATTATTTTTGCAACCACTTCTCCCGCGTAGTCTATTGCCCTTTTTCTGTGCCTTGTGCTGTTTGCTGTTTTTATTCCGTTTATTGCCTCTTGCATTTCCTCTTGTAATTCTTTTGTATATGCGGCGTCCAGTGTTTGCCTGAGGGTGTTCCCCTCTGCTTCTGTTAGCGGGAGTTTCAGTCTGTCTGTTTTCGCATGTTTTGACTTTTGTGCCGTTGGCCTGTGTGTCCCCCAGGCCTTTAGGTCCAATTGTGTCGTGCAGACCATTTTGTGGTCGCTCGTGTGTAGCTCAGTAAGTTCGCCCTCCGTCGGTTGCGTGTAGTATTGAAGCTCTGCTTTGCTCGCCAGCATTCTGTCTATGTTCCTTCGTTTATGCCATGTTAGGGTTGTTTCTCTGGTACCTCCCACATCTTGCAGACCCGTGGCTTCCATAGTGTTGTTCCATTCTTTGTCCCTGCTGTTTTTCGGTGTGCCCGTGGAGGCATTCAGGTCCCCACAAACTAGTACTGTTTGCCCTGTCGCATTTTCGCTGGCCGAGGTCACCATTCGCACATACTCCCGTATGCCGTTCCTGGCTGCCTCTCTGTCGAGTTCCCCTTGTCTTGCCTCTTCTGTCACATCCTTCCCTTCCACCGGGTAGTATACCCCTATCAGGTGTAAATATTTTTCCCCCGGGAAGTGGAGCAGTGTGTGTGTGAGTACTCCTTGTAGGTGTGGTACCAGCACCTCGGTGTAGTTATGTGGTTTGGCATACTCCCCTGTGAGTATTATGGCCAGTCCTGCCGTGTAGTTGTTCTTATCTTCCTCTCCTTCCTTCTTCGGTATACTCGTGCATATGTTTGACTGTTTCTTGTTTCTGAAGTGCCTTTTTATTTCCTCGTTTGCAGTCTTGGTTTCCGTGACTATTGCTATATCTATCTCCCATTTATTCATTTGTTCCTCCAGTTCGTATAGTGAGTGCCGGGCACCCTGTAGGTTCCATGTTAGGAAATTCACAGTTTGTGGTTGTGCTCCTCGCATTTCCTCAATGTTTAGGTTCTCCGTTTTTGGCATGTTCCCACCCCATTGTCTCAGTGCCTCCAGGGACCCTTTGGCCTCCTCATTGTCCCTTTTGTTCGTTTTTGTTGGTGTGCTAGGTGGTAGGTTTTTCTTGGCGCTTGCGGGGGGCCGTAGCTTTTTTCTTGTTGCCGTGCCTGCCTCCCTTTTTAGTCTTTCGTTTGCTTGTTCTGTGCTTTCTGGACAGAACTGTAGTGTGGCCTGAACCAGCTTGTCCTTGGGGTTTTCGTTCTTTCCCTCCTTTGCTTCGCCTATGTCCCTTTGTTTTGTAGTAGGCGCCCTGCCCTCACCCTTCCTTTCATCGCCACTTGTGTTTTCCTCGTCCAGTCCAGTTGTGTGTTCCGTTCTCTGCGTCTCTTGAGCCTCCCCCTGTGCCTGTGCCGCGTTTCTGGTCCCTAGCTTGAAGTTCCCTGGTTTGCCATCAACATGCCAGTACTTCCAGCTACCTGCCACCCTTATCGCCTGCTCCCCTTGGCTGAACTTTTCCCATTCCGGTGGTGTACTATGTGTCTTTAGTCCACTATATCGCACTTTTTGCAGGTCATAGGCTTCCCGCAGTATGGTCCAAACATCTATAGCTGTTAGTAATTCATCCTGTTTTTCTATCCCTCCTGTAGGTAGCCAGACGTGCACCTGCATGTCCCGTCGTGTTATTGTGAGCATTACCATCGCCCATTTTTCCCCATCCCTTATTGCTATTTGGGTTCGGCCGTCTACTGACAACTTTCCCATCGTTTCACCTATGAGGGCATCGGTTTCTTGTTGTAGCGCTTGAAGTGCTTCTTGAACGTTCATTATTGTTTGTATGCCCACCCCTTGTTGCCTCATTATGATTGTCCTCCACCTGCTCCCTTGTGCGGTCACTCACCACTTCCCTCATGAAGGCATCCGCCGCGCACGTTCCTTGAGTTTGCGGCTGTTTTGCCCCAGTCCCTTTTGCTGGGGCCTCCATTGTCAGCTCGACTTCGCCCGTGGCATGTTCTGCATGTGGCGTATTTTCCCTCATAATGGCCGACCTTATCTTCGGCCCGAATCTGTCCCTACATCTGCTCACTACTTCTGTTGTGTGTAGTGTAACGCATCGACTGGTTTGGAGTGTGTTTGTGTACACGTACTGTATCCACGTTCCTTTCCTTTCCAACAGCCACTGTTGCCATAGCTCCGCAACATATATCACCCAGACGCCGCAGCTGTATGCATCATATTGGTGCTTATCATACATTGGCGTGGCTCTGGCTTCCTGGCACCCCATTGCCACCTTGTTGCTTGTCACCCATTTGCTTATTGCTGTTTGTAGTTCCTCCGCCATTCCCATGTGTTGTGAGGCAGTTTTCTTTCGTGTCTGCCTTTTCATGCCCATAGAATCATATACATAGGCCTGCAACGTGCAGTTATCCCTTGTGACGCAGACTCCTACCATCAGTAGTAGCCAGTGCCCGTTCCCTATTACCGGTATCTGAGTGCCACCCCTTTTGGCGACTTTTTCCTTTACCATTTCCATAAATTTATTATCATTCTCATTCAGCAATCTCAGTATTTCTTGTATGGTTGTTGACCCCGGAGGGTTTTCTTCCAGTGTTTCGAGCGCAAGGTCCACTTGGTACATATTTAACTTTCCATCCTTCGCGAATATCCCTTGCGTGGTGGAGTTCTTGGGGTACTGCCCTTCCATTTCCTCTTTCGAGCATGTCCCCCCCCCTATGTGTGAGGGCTGTAGTTCCGCTGCAGCATGCCCACCTATATCCTCCACCCTCACAGCTTTCCTGTCGGGTCCGGTGCCCAAGGCTTTCTCTTGTGCTACCTCCGGTTTCCCTTTCATTATTTCGGGCTGTGGCATTACTTGTGGGCTTTTTGTCACTGGTTTCTCTTGTTCCTTCCGTTCAGCCAGGGCGCCTAGTACATCCAGCGTCACCTGCATAGTCATTAGTTGGGCCCCCACCATTCTTGCCATGCTCCGGTCTTCTTTTGTCATTCGGCATATTTCGCTATGCTTTTGTCCCCACCTACTGTGGTTCCTACCCCTCGTTTCTTGCCTTACTACCTGGTTGCTTCTAACTAGTCGTGGCCTGTCATATTTGGTACGCTGTACCCACCTGCATGTCTTCCCTTTCATGTGCTCACTCCAGTATCTCCTTCCTCTTTTGTGTGCGTACGCATGCTCCTGCCGGTTCGCCCGTAGGTAGTATGTGAGGTTTCTCATGAGGTTTGCCCTTTGCTCCCTCTCTTCTGCTGTGGCTGACCACCTAGGGCCTTTTGAGGGCTTTTCCTGTGTTGTTCCTTGGCTTCGGTTGTCCTCCCCTTTTGGCATTTTTTCATTTCCCTTTCTTGTTTCGGTTGCCTGTCTGGTTATCGTTGTCGCTGCTGTGTTCCTTTTCTGCAAGCATGTCACGCTCACCCTATCCGGTGTTTCCTTTCGCATTCCCGTTCCCACCTTTCTGCTAGTCTCCCTGCATGCTGTCACCCGTACCCTTTGCGTTGATTTTTGTGCTGGCGTTATTCTTCCGCCACTATTACTTTTTGTCAGGACCGTAGCTGCAACGCAAATTGCAAGTATTGCTTTCATTAGTGTGCCTCGTGAGTTGCCTTCGTGTCCATTACTTACCACGCATCTCCTTCGGGTATGTTTTCCTCCCCCCATACTGCCTCCCTTGTTACGCGTTACACGCTCATTTTGTCCCCTCACACCCTTCTTGTTGCATTTTTGAACTTCGTTTTCCTCAATCCTTATTCGTATATACCCTATGGGTGTCCCCTCAAAGTATTTCCCCTTTTGGGCCATTTGCACAAAACTTCGTATTTTTACGTAGAGCTCCTGGAGCAATTCGCTAAATATCCAATGTCGTCCGTTCAAGCTCATTTTCATTTGTTGTTTGCATTTTACCATTTGTAGGCTCTGTGCGAAATTTTTTCGTCTAATTTTGTTATTATGTGCACCTATACCCCCCTTTTTCTGTAGGTACTGACCCTTTGGGTTAGGGTTTCCCTTCATTTCCCTGTATATGGCTGTGCAAGCTGTCATAATTGGCCTTTTCCCTTTCAGTGTATCTTGTGGGTTCCTCTTGTTATTGTTGTCCCTATCGTTCCGTCGGTGTGCATGTTCTTCTGGCTTAACGCGGTTTTCCTTGTTACGCGTTACACATGTCTGCAGCGTCGTTCCGTTCTTTTTACAGCATATCTGGGCTTCATTCTTCCCCATATATCTTTGTGCATAACTCTTGGTTGCCTCCTTAAAATATTGCTCTGCTGGGGTCGTTTTTACAAAACTTCGAATTTTTACGTAGAGCTTCTGGAGCAATTCGCTAAATGTCCAAAGTCGTCCGTTCAAGTTCATTTTCATTTCATGTTCGTATTTTGCCATTTGTAGGCCCTGTGTAAAATATTTCCGTCTAATTTTACTTTTATGTGCCCCTATTCCCTCCCTTTTCTGTAGGTAAGCCCCTTTTGGGTTAGGGTTTCCCCTTGTTTTCCTCCATATGGCTGTACGGGTTGTTGCAGTTCGCCTATTTCCATTCAATATATCCTGTGGGTTCTTCCTGTTGTTACTATCCCCGTCGTCTCGCCAGTGTGCATGTTCCCCCGACCCCGCATTCTTCTTCCTGTTACGCGTTACATTTGCCTGCAGCATCATCCCGTCCTTACTGCCATATATCTGGACCTCATTCTTCTCAATATGTCTTTGTGTTTGACCCTCAGTTGTCTCCTTGAAATATTGCTCTGTCAGAGCTGTTTTTACAAAACTTCGTATTTTAACGTAGAGCTCCTGGAGCAATTCGCTAAATGCCGTAATTTGCCGGTTACTCCTGAAAGTGTGAATATTGTCTGCCATTTTGCAATAAAGTCCCCATAGTAACTTTCCTGTCAGGCTAACCATTGCCTTCACCCTCTGGGGCTGGTTTGTGCTTATTTTCCTTAGGGTAGGCTTAGGGTTCCCCTCTTGTCCTAGTGGGAGTTCCTGAATGTGTTCTCTGCTGCTTACCTCCCTTGTGCATGGGGAACTGGCCTCGGGTGACCTGCTTGTTGCTTTAATTCTGTTTACTACCTCATAGTGTATTTTATTGCAACTGCAGCTACTTAATGTCATTGTATGTTTTATGTTATTTTTTGCAGCTCTTGTGCCAGGTGTGCCCGCCCTTTCCCTATATTGTATTGAGTTTGATGCTGCTACCGTGTCAACAGTGTGGTGGCAGTTGGTGCCTATATTACTGCTAACCCTCCCACACTTGTGTCTAGTCGTGGGCTTTGCAGCCTGGGTTCCGATCAGCACTGTGCAGGAGTACAGGCACGATGTACTATTACCAGCAGCAGGTTTGGATTTAGCAGAGTTACTTTTTACTTCAGGTATTTGTTTAACCAGGATTTTCTGGTATACAGGGCTTTTCCTAGCTTCAAAACTGTAAGGGCCTATACAGGATGTGGCCTCTGCCAGGCTGCTTCTGTCAGCCCCTAGAGCGTTGGCTTCGGCTGGAGCGAGGCTCTGCCAGCTGTTCCAGCTGTTCCAGCTGTTCCAGCTTTTTCCTTTCGTCTGCCTTGGCCTGTGATGCATACAGGAACCCAACCAGTACTTATTCAGCTGATTTCCCTTCCTCTTGTGCTGTGTTCGGACTGGTTCAGTGATGCAAGTGGTGGGGTTCCACCTTTCGTCTTGTGCCTGTTTTCGGAGCCGATGCCCAAGTTTTTTAGTCAGATTGTGTGTTCCTGTGCAGTTACCCTCTACGCCATATGCGAGGGGTCTCTTATCCCGTGAGGATGATTTTTCCCCGAGGGAACTTACCCGTGCTTTTTGCAGACGTCTGAACTCCGACAGCGTCTCTTCGTCGATCTCCATACCTCCCTCGCTGTCAGATGGCTCGCTCGCTTCTCGTGGCCGGCGTAGATTTTTCTTAGCCGGCTCGGGGGTGCGTTGACCTTTCAGCAGCTTGGCCAGTGCGTTGTTGGAGTTGCTGAAGGACTTCAGTATTTCGCTGGAGATCCCGAGATGCTGCTTCTGGAACTCGCGGTTCTCTTCAGTGAGGTCGATCACGGAGTCCTTCACCTCGTCCACCTTGCTGGAGACCTTGTTCGTGGCCTCAACGTTGTCCGTGAAGCCGCTTTTACACGTGCCCTCGAGCTTCTCCACGGCTTTGCGGAGCTCGTTGATCGCCTCGTCACCGGCCCCGCCCTTCGCAACTTTCGCCCACTGGTTGGAGAGCTTGCTCTCCAGCGCCTGTACGATGTCCTCCGTCTGCTGCGCCCCCGCTGCTGGTGGCGCTGCCCTCCCTCTTCTGCCCTTAAACTTGTCTCCCGTGCGAGAAAAGTCAGAGTGCTGAAGGAGGTAGGAGCGAGATTTGTTGGGGAGAGAGAGACGGACCGTACGTCTGTCTTGCTTTCCCAGCCACTCATACGCTGCTTCGCTGGCTAGCCCGGTGAAAAGATTGCCGCTTTTTGTGATTCTTACTCGCATATACGTTTCCGGCTTTGCTGGGTCAGTCCCTGGCCTCACCGTCGTCGCTGGCAGCGGCTTCAGATGTTCTGCTGCTTCGCCCAAGCCCGCCTGTGTAAACACCTCCTGGATGGCCGCGACTAAGTTCGGGAGGTCCGCGGCCAAGTTGATGGTGCTCCCCTTATCAACTACGATCACCTCTGTCTCGTCCTCGCCTCTGTTCGTTAGCGATGGTCTGATTCTCTGAACTGTGTATTCCCCGAGACCCGGGAAGGCCAGCACCTTCGACTCTATGTTGTCAGCGGCCTCCTCCGTGACCGCCACCAGCCGTATGCTGTTGGTGTGTTTCTCCATGTACGCGGGCAGTCCCCGCGCCCCTTTGATTGCCGATTCAACAGAGGGCATACTGCGCAGTTGTTTTTCCAAGTCTTTGGTCGTGTGCCCACGCAGCTCTTCGCTGATTATGTGCAACTGTCGCTCCGCGTTGCCTGTCCTGGTCTGCCTCGGATGAAATACCCGTACCCTCGGGATGCAAACGTCTGCTGCTTGGAAGTCGTCTGCCCCCAGTGGTACGCAGTGAAGGGGTAGATGTGCCAGAGATGTCGCCAGCGCGGTGATGGCATATTCACTTTTTTCAAAGGTGAGATGAAACTCTGCTATCTTATCAGCATACCAGCGTAGCTGGGTTTTGCCGCTGCACAGAACCGGAGCGGTGTCAGGGAGGTCGTGAAAGTGTCGGATCGCCGACTCCAGGTGGCCGATGTACTGCTTCGCTGCTTTTGGCTCTTCCCGAAAGGGCCCCACCGTCACCTGCGGTCCCTTCTTGTGCATGCCAACTTCATCCTGCTCCTCTGAGGTGAGGTCAGTGCAATTCACTACCAGCTGGTAGCGGGTTCTGCCGTGCCCTGCCGGGAGCCCGTAAATAGTTTCCAGTGGGAAACCTCGCTGGTACTTCACGTTCCGCGCGTCCTCGTAGACGGTGGCCATGTACTCTGCCACCGCCTCCAGCGCCGTCATATCCGCGTCTGCTGCCCCCGCGGCCTCAATCAGTTTTTTCATATCTTCACCATGTGTGTCGCAGAGTTCTGGCATGGTCGCTCCGCCTGGGTACCCGTCGGTTCTCTTCGCTGACTGCGCTCTTATTTCCTTGATGAACTCCTCAGTGTTCGCTTGGTCTGCTGATCCTCTTTCGTGCTCCATGAACCTGCTCGATTTTTCTTCTTGCCCCACTTGCTGGGGACTTCTTTCTCCGAATTTTCGCACATTGCCGGCTTTCGTGTTGGCCATCTTAGGTTTTTCAGTGGCTGTACGACTTGTGTCTGGCTTGTTTGAGCAGGGGTGTCGGGCACTACATGCAAAGTACGGCGCTACAGATACGGACAGGGGAGTTTCGTGCACTGCAAATACGGGTTGGCGCACCTCATGTCTTACCTGTGTCGCCCCATCGCCATTGTTACCGTTGTCTTGAAGCCCTGCGAGCACAGTTAGTAGAAAAATTACATTTTTTAAAAAATCTATTTTAGAGCCCGCGGCCCGGAGAGAGGTGCACGCCTCAGGCGGGTTCGCGAGAAGTGTGTCCTAAAAAACATGTACCATGGTAGTATTCGTGCCAAGTTTCGTGCGTTAGAACGCACGGGAAGCCCTCGGCTGTTTGGCATCTTTGGGTTTGGGTGTCACGTTCGAACCCAAACCCAAAGGCAAAGGCATAGGACAGTGTCGTAGATTCTGTCCCGATGCCTTTGCAACCTCGCTTGCTAACTCATATTACAACGAATATTCAACATTCAAGCGTTGGATACCCCACGCCAACGGGAAGCGCTCGGCTGATTTGTTATTTGGGTATGCGCACCCAAATGACATAAAAACGCATCTTTGAAACACGTTAGTTTCAAAGATGCGTGGCCGATGCCTTCGTGCTTATGTGTGTTAATCCATATGAAATATTCCATGGAATAAATGTGAATATCCCGCACAAACGGGAAGCGCTCGGCCGTTTTGTAAAATTAGGGTGCACCAAAAATACAAAACGCATCTTTGAAACTCGGAAGTTTCAAAGATGCTTGCCGGTCGCGTGCAGCGGTAAAAGGCAAGTCAAAGGGTTTAGGATATAGAAGAAGTACAGGGGCCTTTTTTCAAGCAGAACACGCCGTGAGTGTCTATTACAACGGCGCCCACCATTATCACAAGCGAGACAAACCTTCTTAAAGCTTTTTGGAGGCTTCCTCTTGATGGCACCAGCGGGAACGAGAGCGTTTGACCTGTGTGCACATTATTTGAACACGAGTCGTGAAAAGGACCACCGGTCATAGCCGGATGACATCAAGAAAAATTATTCTAAATTCAACATGAAAACGGGTTATTCTAAAATCATGGAAACTTAATCTAAATTAATTATGTTTCCCCGCTCAGCGGGCTGCATTCTAGGGGCGCATTGGAAGTCAACCTTGCCCAGCGACCCGAACACCACCAAGTCATCAACATGGCTCTACCCACCGCCTCAGAAGACATCTACAGTAACGACACTGAAGTCTTCCAGTCCGGTGTGCATGACCAGGAGGCTGCGTCACGCAGGTCGCCGCAGGTTCGGGCTCTCACGGAGCACCGCCATCCATGGCGTGAGGATACTCAGGCTGCAGGTACCAGAGACCAGCGTGGAAGCCATCGTGACAGACCTCACACGGTCTCGAGCCCTGGACAGGGGCACCGACACTCTCCACGGAGCGGACAGCGCAGGAGGAGGTCAACGAGCCCCAGGGAGAGGACTCGGCATGCTGAAGTCGCTGCCAGGGAACGCGCGGGCCAGAGAACCGCGCGCGCCTGCCTTCAATGGACGAGATGCAGCGGAGAGGCACGAGGAAATGTGGGAGAACAGGAGAAGAGAGGCAGCACTGCCGCCTTTTCGGGCGGGCACCGGGTCAGCTGCGACCCGGCGCGCCCGTTACTGGGCAGTAGCCCCGGCCATGCGCCGGGCACACAGCCTGCAGCGACATGGCGGGCAGGGCACATACATGCAGGTGTACTTCCTCCTCACGGGGGCACTCGTGCGCATGCGGTGGCCAAAACTGCCTCACTTGGCAGTGGTAATGATATGGGCGGCCCTGGAGATCACAAAATACCTATAAGGAAGCTTCCACCATCGCCAGCGCGTTTCGCAATCACGTCCTGTCAGTGTTTGGGGCACCTGCAGAATGCCTCGTGGATGGGGGTACCGAATTTGAGGGCGACTTCGCCACACTTTGCAGGCAGTGCCTCATTGACCGAAGGGTTACCTCACCAGGTTCCCCAGAGAGCAATGGCTTGACCGAGCGGGTGGTGCGCGCCATCAGGTTCTGCTTCAAGAAGATGGCCCTCGACAAGGGCCTGGACTTCGAGTGGGATGAGTTGCTCTGGTCACTTGTACTCAGCTACAACGCAGCCAAGCAGCAGTCGACTGGAGTTGCACCTTTCACGCTGCTGTTCGCACAGGAGGCTACCGTTCCACCAGACCTTCGTGCGCGACCGGAGCTGGACTTTGAGAAACAGGACGAGCGAACCCTGGCTGAGGACTTGCTGCAGCGAGCGACTATCGTGAAGAAGCTCATGGTGCACGCAGGATGTAACCTGGAGATAGCTCAACACCGTGATACCCTTTTGTACGAGCACAGGAGGAGTGGCAGCTACGATCTGAAGCCGCATCAGTTCAAGGCGGGCGACTTCGTGTATATACGACAACAACCACGCTCTGGCATGGAGGTGGCCACCAAACCAGCCATTCTGAAGCTGGTCAAGGTGCAGAAGGACGGGGTGGTGGTGCTGGAAGACAGCACTAAGCTTCGAGAAAAGAGCACGGTGCAAAGCATTGCACCATGCCACTTGCAGGTGAAGGATCAATACGACTGCAGCGCAGCCATTCCCAGCAAACATCTTGCGTGCGAGAAGTGCATGAGGACGGATGGCGAGGCGTCTATGCTGTTATGTGACACGTGTAATCGTGGTTATCACACTTGGTGTCTGGAGCCGGCGCTGGACAAAGTTCCCGAAGGAGACTGGCAATGTTCCAAGTGCCTGGGGACAGCAGTTGTGCCAGGGGCACTACGACATATACTCGGAATGATGTTTTTTTATTGATCGTGCAAAGGTACACAATTCGGGTTTTATAATATACTGGATCAGGGCCAGACTGAGGTGCAAACGATAGTTCGGTTCCGAGTTCTGAAGGCTAAACACTTCTCAAGTGCTCTACTTATTCACTCGTAACTCGGGCTGCAGGGTCAACCACCCGGCACCCGATGTCACACCACGGCCCAACGTTCAATTCCTGATCCGATCTCATTTCTAATTCCGATTCGTCATTCTCGATTCAGATGTCACATCGACGGACTGACACGATGACCGTCATACAGTACTATCATACTATTGTACTGTCATATTGTCATACTGCCATACTGTCATACCCCCGACATCTGATACTCGATTTCATCGTCTTTCTGATCCCGATGCGAATCCGGCCATTCCCCGAGGGTCTGATTAAGTGCCACGATGACCACCCCACAGTACTGTCATACTACTATAGTGTCATAGTGTCATAGTGTCATACTGTCATACCCCGGACATCTGGTACTCATTCTCATCGTGATTTCAAGCCCAATTTCACTGTCATCGTGTCAATCCCAGATTACTCCCGATGACACACACAGACGCACAGACATATCGGCTCACGCTGTGCCTCCGGGCACAACTCTCCCCCCCTTAGGAGTGGTCTACCTCCTGGGATCACTCCGCTAAGGTGCCTATCTAAGTTCCAGTTCTTAGGTTTTCTGGTTCCTTCTTAGCTCCAGTTCTTAGGTTCTCTGGTTCCTCTTTGATCATAGCTTGCCTACCGCTACCAGGGCACCACTGTCATAAAAAAGGGTGCCGCTTGGAGTCTAAAGCGGGTCTTCAGTCTTGCGGAGGCGTAGATATCGGAAAAGTTGTCGCAGCAGGGGCGCTGGTACAGGGTATACACTTGCGGATTGCCCCGCTCCAGCTTGCTGCGGATGAGGCCCTAGCTGTGCAGTTTTTGGCTACTATCCAAATTCATGGTCCTCCCACAAGGACCAACGCGCGATGACTATTATGAGTGCCACATGGATCTTTGAGGCGTATACGTGCTTTTGGCATCATATTTATGAGTCAATTGAATAATTTCCCCTACAGGATCGTCCACGCGTGTGCTAGAGGGGCGTGCTTAAAGGGTGCGCTTTTGATATGTTTTTTTATCGAAATCGTCGAAAAAAGATGGTCCTCCCACAAGGACCATAGTCTTTAAGCGTCCTAGCGGTTGCATGGTGCGCGGTGTTGGCCGCTCATGGTCGCACACCTCGAGTTTATGACCAAATATGAAAACTTAGTTGGATAGTCCACACTCTAGTCGCCATCTGGGCACTCGTTTACCGTGGCGGGTGATCACTCCCGAGTGAAATAAGGATTTTGTGATTTTTGCACTTCTAATTTTCACTTCGCGTCAAGCTAACGAGTGCACATCGCTCACATTCTTGCCCATATGGCTTATGTTAAGCTTTCAAAAAATCATTTTATGGATATACTTCAAAAGTTTAAGCACCATACGCTCCTACCACACTGTGAATGCACTCTAGCGGGCATCGTGGATAATGGGTCATGTTTGCACCGATTATCCCATTCCGGCTAAAAACCGACTAAAAAGGTGTACGGTTGTTAATAAGCATTAGAGATGGCCAATATATGCACTCCAACATGACGTATGACCCAAATATGATGGGGACATGTGTATAAGATCGATATGATCGCATGGACGCAGGTGTAGCCTGAACATACTATTCCCAAAAAATTATTGAAGATATCGTATCTTTTTGTGCCTTTTTGAATTTTCAAAAAAATGCAATCTGAAAAAGTTGAGGGTGCTTGTCGCAAATGCGAACGCCATGGATATATTGGGTGGATCCAGGCCGGACCAAGCATCGAAGTAATTAATATATGTCCCATTGATACTAAAAATCATTGGGCGCGCCTTCTAGATCCGTACCAATGCCCAATTAAATTCTTGCAACATTGGTCCTTGTGGGAGGACCATAATCGATTATGGTCCTCCCACAAGGACCATGGGATAGTAGCCATTTTCGGATGGCTGCCGGTTGCCCATCTGCACGCGCATGGTGTTGAAGCAGTGCAGCGTAGCAAGGGCGTAGGTGGTGCTGAGTTCGTCCATATGCAAGTGGGCTTCATGTACTGCATACCGTACATGCAGTAGGTGCACACCAGCGGAGGGGGGAGCTGGCGCATCATGGGCGGAGCCGCAGCGCGTTGGGGAAGCGACCTCTGGGATTTTCCATGAACCAGTGCTTCGGCTCTAGATAGTCGATGATCTACAATGTTCGCCGCACGATCTTGTCAGCCTGAGGAAGGTCAGGAGGTCCTCCAGTGGTGCGCGCTTGGCTATACTGCCTGCAGGGAGGGCTGGCCCAAACGACATCGAAGAATCCTGGCGGGTATTCCTTGTAGTCCCACTTTAAGATGTCGTGTACATGAGTGGGATGCCAGGTGTGCTCGGAGTCGAGGGTCACCACTGAAGCAGTGGGGAAGCAATTTAGGAATTCTCTCTCCACCGAGCCAGTACCGCTGAAAAGTACAAGGATCCTGGGCACACGGGTTGTCTCTGTCTGAATCGCCATCAGCTCCGTCACCAGTGCTAATGACCCATCTTCTGCGAGTTCTTGGTGCTCCCACGGCAGAAGGGTATCATGCTCCATCTGCTCGAGCTGGTCCAGTTCATCGCAGGGGTTGGTGATGAGATGTGCAAGCGTCACTCCGGCTTGAGCAGAGTGACGACCACGCTGCTCACGCCGTCGTGTGGCTTCGTCGCGAACTTGTGCTTCCATGCGCAGTCTCGCTTGCTCGAATTCACGAAGTTGTTGAAGTGGGCCTCCGCGTTCGAGTTTGTCACGGGTCCTCCATTGGTCGTGGGCCTTGGAGTAGCCGGTCCAGCGAACTTTCCACTCTTCCACCTCTTTTCCTCGTACAGACCGCACTCGGCGTGCGAGGATGCGTTCGGCATGCGCCTCTTTCTGACCGTCTACCATTACCTCTTCAGGCACTGCCAGGTGGTCGCGCGCGGCGAAGGCGTCCTGACCGCTGGTGTATGGCTTGAGGCGATGTTGAGCGAACACGTCGTGTATTCGCCAGTGAGGGGGAAGGCGTAAGCGGTAGGCTACTGGGGCTCCTCTGTCGGCCTCCGGCATGGTCATTTGCATATCGCTGAAGAAGCGCTCGGTCACAGGGACTGGTCCATGCCAACGTTTAGTCAACTTCCTGCAGATGGAGCGGTCCATTACCTTTTAAGTGTCTGCAAGTCACTATTGATAACAAAGTCTATATATTTAGGTTATGGGTTTCAATCATTAAAACCCCAAATAATGACCGTGCACATATCTTCACAGAATCACCATGAAAAATATCAATTTCAATTTCATGTGTGAAAGTGAGACATCTTACAGAGTTGTGAAAGGTGTATACATCACAGTATACACTGGGACTTATATGTATATATACAGTATGCCTAAAATGGCAAAAAATGGGTAAAAATGCTGTGCGGAAGATTTCAAAAATAAAATGCGAGTCCATTTTTTTTTCGCGGAATCCCATTTTATACCTATTAAGGTACCCAGGAAAAATAATGCCACATTTCACATCTCATGTAACACCCTAAAAATCTTGTGTGTAACACCTAGGGTGTAACATACACCTCATAGTTCACATAATAAACAATGACATACCGAGTGCAGTTTTGCTTCTTTCCTTCAAAGAAAAATGCATACTACTCATTTTTAATATAAATAAGTGTTACTGATACCTTGTAACACCCTAAAGTCACTACATGCGATTAGGGTCACTGTAACCCACACAGCCTGAAATGCCACAAAATATTAGTGAAACACACTGTATTTGGCATTATAGTCATGCTGAAATCAGCACAACCATGACTAATATTTTCGGGCACCATCCCCAGGACTGCAAGGCTGCTTCCTATAATGTTGCATGCTGCCTAATGGTATATATTCAAGGCACTTAACAACTGCCTAATAGCTCACTCTTCCTCGAAGGGGGAAGTGAAGTGAAATGCTGATGAGATATACATACATATCCGACAAGTTATTTATAACTTATATAGATTCAGGATTAGTGTGTGATGATACCGATATGGTGATTTCTGATGGATTGCTTTTGATAAAACCACTGCATCCACAAGTAACCTTGAAATCTGTACAACGTTAAACCCACCGTCACTAATAAAGTGTAAACTCAAATGGGAAACTACATCCCAATGACTATAAGTTGATTGCTCAGCGTTTACATTTTCGAGTAAGGGCGGAATGCTGAACTATATATATAACATATAACCTGATACCATGCTTAATTGCACATCATTGGATCAGAAGATGATAGTTATATAATGTATATATATCCCGCCTGATACGGTTTGGCACTATAGCCATACATAAGAGTGGGAAGGACAGGTGCATCGCTGTAGGACTGGTTGATATAATCCCAGTACCGAAGGCAGGATGTGGCACCCGAATAACAGCTGATAACTGTTGGGTGACCACCATGCAAAACCTTCCAGGCGTAACTCCTTCGTCCTCGGATGCAGGTGAACTGTTCATACAATATGTTGACATCACATAAAAGCATTCTGAGGAATCCCCTGTATATTCATATGAGTTGTCATCACTAAAAATGACACAGGGTTCGAATCGTCGAAATGAGTATAACTCCGATGAATTCATTAGTACAGAACAGCTGCTGAGATTATTCCTCCGGCTGGATTGCAATCATTCACAATCCCTGTACATTCCGGTGAAAATCTTTTGCACTGGACTGATCACCACATTTGGTATAATCTGTGATATATAAATCATCAGAAAAAGCGTTGCAATCAGTACAATGCTGTCTAAACTCACAAAGATGAGTAATAGATTTCCTCAGATGTAATGGTATAAGGCACAATGTGACCTGCGCTACGATCGCGTATGCATGGACACAATATGACTCGTGCCAATTACGTGGACACATTCCATACAACCCCCGGTACGAGTGGACAAGGTTGGTTGCCACATCATCACATCTGAAATCAATAAATCACTCAGAGAGAAGGTGTTGACATCAGTACAACACCATTATACATATAGTCATGAGGAGTTTAAAGAGGACACAGTCCCTCCGATATTGACAACATAGTACACATATTACCATGCTCTCTGATTATATATTTGATATCCCACAGCATACGATGATGGTAATAGCAAACCACTTCGCCGCTGGAGGGTAGTGTTGTATTTTTTACAGCACATACATGGGCACGATGTGACCCACGCTGATGACGTGAATTCGGGCTGCATCCCAAAAACTGCGATGCACCTTCGGTGCAATGGGCTGCATCCCGAGAACTGCTATCCAGCTTCATCGTAAGCTACCACGTCATCACATCTGAGGTCGGACCTCTGTTGTATTTAAACGGCGCCTGACAACCGCCTAGCAATTTACACTTCCTTGAGGGGGGAAAAAGATAAGCTAAAAAATACAACTAAAAATCCAATAAATAATAAAGACAAATAATAAAACAAGTAAGTTGCATCATCGTTGTTGTTTTGGTAATCGTGACTATATACAGTCAAACCATGCAGAGCTCCATGAAGCTGACACACATATGTATTGAACATTTCTAAGGTCATCAGCCATGACGTACATATGAGCTTGATTTCGAAGACCTAGACATTTGTATACATCTGGTTTAGCCTGTATCCAGACTAGAATTGTATATTGATTCGGTGCAAGCACCATAGCCTCTGCCACCGATGATCATCGAAAAAGGGCAACCATTCTTGATATTTCATACATATCATCTGATTGGATCATTAAAGGTGTCAAGAGTACTCAATGCAATATGCAGGCTACGGCCTGAGTACAACACCTAGGTCAAAGCCACCGAGCTGACCAATGCAGCATAAATGCTAGCTGCCTTTGAAGGCTACATAATAAGTCTATTGCCCTTATGTCTTAAAATTGTATCCGTGTATTGGTATCTCTTAGAGGTAGTTATGCCTGCTAAATAAGCCATACCGGTCATCTTATCTTTATTGGTCATTACATATTTGATCATACCGCCATTGAACAATGCCTATTCTGTGAGATTATTATATCACGAGGCATTTCGGTAGTGCACATAAAAAATATACAGTGCATATGATTGTTTCTACTCTTTATAGAGACACTCTGCTCTCATTAGCCAGTTCTTTCAGCGCAGCAGAGATCGTCAGCTCTTCATCCGACCTTCTAAGGTTGAGTTGTTTGTCAGATGTATTGATTTATCGGACACCACATCTCATAGGTCTATCCATCATGGAAGACAGAGTCCGTGCAGTCATGGCCATTCAGCCTCCAATATAGCTATCATAGCTATCCACCCTATGGCCCAACTGTTGGCAAGCAGCCTCTACATCGCATAGCTAAAGATGGCAAGTCTAACCTTCGATCATTCTTGGGCATGGTCGGCCAATTCAGAAGATTTATTCCGAAATTCTCCAAGATTGCCGAGCCACTCATGCATAAGTCATACGAAAACAGCCAACATATCGCCCTATGACCCTAAAAAGGGAGTCATCTCCTTCAGCAAGGCGAAGTGGGTTATGCTGTAAAATTGACCAGTCTGATCATCATGAAGGTGACAGAATTGAGAAAATCGATTGAAACTTGTATTGAAAATGACTATTCCTTAAGATAAGGTATTGCACCTAAGGAAATAAAGGTTTCATCGTCTGAAATAGGAATGGAGTTTTTCATTGACTCTGGTTCCTGAATCCAGAATCACATAGAAAATATATTCTATCCGGTGCATATAGAAAGTACATTAGATTCAGATTCTGAGCATACAAGTGGACTTGAATGCACTCGGGTTTGTACTGAGTTGCAATTGTCCAAAGTTTTATTCTGACATCACTACTTATTTGTGGAATAGCATACAATGGTATAAACCAACATATATATTGACATCATACTTATGGTTTCATATCATTTTGGCACATAAGACACGCATGCTTCATTGAGGAATTGACTCTTTGAAAGCTCATTCTGGAATGTTTAGAAATTTGTCGCCTCGTCCATTAGGCCACGAAGCCTTGGGAAAAGCCATGGCGGGACTCGGACCCGCAATCTGCAGATGGTTTCCAAGCGCAGTTCATCCTCATTCTGGAAAGTTACAGCAATTTTAAATTAGTGGCAAATAGTCATCAACAAGTCACAATTCTGTCGGCATTGAAATGACACATTCATCATTCATACTTACCATGACAAGTCCCTGAATAATAATGCCCAAAAATAAAATGGGCATCATTGAGATATGTGACCCGATGTACTGAAGAAGATTCATATGCACACATATCACTAGGCGATGCCATGTTCTAGTCACAATGAAATGACATTCCGGACAGCCATTCATCAAGGACGGAAATACAACTCGTAGTAAGGTGTTGTCGCTGCAGACACTGAATCTGTGAGCCGTTTACGACAGTAGAGAAATGATATTCATATTCTTGATTGAATCTCCATTAGCTTCGGTACCATCACTGGTTTCGTTGTTCATTATGAAAATCATTATCCATAAACATTGTCTAAGATGGGCGCACTATTGTGACCCTGAACCAACAATGTATGTGGGCTGCAACCCAAGAACTGCATATTGAATCATAGTGAATCGACACTGGCATTTGACAACTAGCATATGCCACATTCAAAGCGTCAGGCATGTTGCCGATATGACGTTAAAAGCATCTGTGTTCATATTGACATTGTTACCTCGAAAGCACTTGATTCGATGAGTTATACCAGTCTGATTTTCTATCGGGTCCATTTTTCACATGACATAATAATTGAATGGCATTCTCCATCACCATCTGATTGGTTTGATACACCTCTTTTTAAAAGGGGGAGGAAGGAGTATAGATTCATTCATTCTTCATACAGCTGCCAAAAATTGATTTACATCATTTTGATTTTACATCATTGTGATTTTGCTTGAAAGATTAAAAATCTTATGAAAAGTTCTAGCATCTGTGTATAGCAGTCATAAAGTTTGATGACACGGTACATCATTCCGATTGAAGCATCAAATGAAGTCTTTATTTGACCGACTGACACATGAAGTTCATCATGAAGAAATCATAGATGCATATTTCTACAGCTTTATCATATTATTTGAAGGGCACTGGCATAGGAGAATGATGGTTTTTTGAAATGTGAATAATAAGCTATATTGTAAGCTTAAGACCATTCCTTTGACGTCAACAGCCTGAGATGCTGATTGTTGGATTTCAAGAGTTGAAGGATTCGTTGAATCGGCCTTGGTAACATGTGTTTTGATTAATGAATTGTTAATCCATGGTTTTCCCCCACGTCTAGAGAAGCTGGCGCACAAGTTGTTGCCAGTGTCTGAAGGGAAGCATCTGAGCCAAAGGATTGCCAGTTGTGCCATTCAGGCATCGAATTCCATAACAGCAGAGCCGAGTGAGTTAGATCTGCCGCTCTAGCTATTTGCCCGTCATTCCTTCCAGGTTCATGACAAGAGACAATTCACCAAAGTCATACACCAATGCATAAGTCACATGTATGGTTACACAGTTTGTATCCGAATGCAACCTTATCGAGGTTAAGCATCTAGACAGCAACTCTTGCCAACAAAGAGCCCTCCTGTCTTCGGATATCTTGGGCATTCTCAGATTTCCAGCTCCCTTGTGGTTAAGGAAGCATCATGCCTGTGCCAAACCGGGACCCTGCTTCTCGAAGCCGCACACTTGAGGCGAGGCTTACGAGACAGTGACCTTTGACCTGTGGGGCGTCAACCCCTTATCAAATCCTGAACACTTGTTAAAACATGGATAAATTTATCTGGATGCAACTTAAGTGGGATTATAAGTTCCACATAATCATATTGTCTACGTATGCTGAAGGCATAACTGCCGCATATGGTCACGATAGGTCGTAGCTTTATAACATTGTGGCTTCTACGTCAATAAGCTGATAGCCGATGACTTTGGCCAATGATTGCCGACCGAATAAAAATCAGGGCTGCATCCCAAGAACCGCAGGGCTGCATCCCAAGAACTACAGGGCTGCATCCCAAGAACTGCAGGGTTACATCCCTAACATTTTTACCCTGCATCAAATTGATATGACAGGAGCGGGAATTGATCCTTCCTTGCTGAGGTGTAGTGAGCCTTGTACAAATCATACCCTTGCACAGATACGCATAAATGCGGGTACCATATCTGTGGATAATAAAAAGCTGCTATACTGCCTTTGCCAGACCGTGGTTTGTTATTCGGATTTTATGGCCAGTCATTCTGAACTGCCGGAATGTTCTGAGGTAGATGGAGTTGTGATCCTGAGTTGTGCTTGACACACATGACTAAACGAATTCACATTAGTACGTTGTCGAATCCATCTATGAAATATTCGTCAGAGCGCGCGTACCGGACCGAAAAAGGAGTTTGGCGGATCGGGTGAGGATTTAAAGTGGACTCATAGAGACCCTCCGATATCTCGTTAAGCAGAGCCATCTCCGACTGCATTAAAAATCTTATCCACTCCGCCGTTGACACTCCAGAGCAGGATGGAGGGGAGGAAGGGTGGATGCACTACATCGCCGTGCATCGTTCGTTAAATCGTCGATAGCATCGTTCGTTAAATCGTCGACGGCAAGCGCTATATCTCTCCGTAACGTAAACCTCGGAAGATACCCTGAGCGTCACTCTGAAATACGAAACGCCAAAGCAATCAGGGGGGCTACATCCTAAGAACTGTAGGGCTATATGCCTAAGGTGAGGGTTTAAAGTGGACTCAGTTCCCCCGATATCCTAAAATACCTTGAGGGACGCCTCATCGGTGTAAGAAGACTGGCCAGTTCAACAACAAAGACATCAAAGACATATACAAAGGTATGCACCCTATATTGTGAGGTCACAACACTTCTAAGAGGGGAGATCTGTCAGGGATATGACCGATGACATATGTGTCATGCATGTCATACCTGTCATACCATGTAATGTCATGTCATATGTCATAATGACATACAGTCGTCGAGTATTGTCAGTACGGTCGACTATGACATGTACAGTCATAATGTCTGTCATCCACCTAAGGTGAGTGACATCTGTCATCGAGAGGCCAAGTATATGGCATCGAGATGGCGAAGCAAGACAAGTTCTTGAAGTACCGAAGGGTCCTGATAAGACGCGTCTTCGCTTCTAGCATGCACTGAACAGAATGCGAGCATCGAAGGCTATATCGACCAGCCGATGCGGGAAGTTCACCCAGTGCTCTCGGGTTCACAACCCGATGGTGGTAACGCATGAGATGCGTGAGGGCACTGGAAGTATATGAGGAGCATTGGGCTCAAGCAAGCACTTCTGGTCAACAGACTGCTGCACTCATACACCCACCAGAGTATTGCGTTTGGCTGTTACCGTTCAATAACAGCAGCGTCGCACATACTATTCGCATAGCGAACCGTGACAGAGGCGGCAGTTTGAAGCCCCTATCTGGCCAGTCTTTTTGGCTTTCAGAAACAGGATGTGGACAGATGCTGGTGGCACAGGCTGGGGAGCAGTCCTGGAGGCGGTTACAGGCAGGCTAGAGCAGGTCGCCAGGGGGCACTTGGCCCTAGCAGAGCGGGAGGAGTCCTCCACACACAGGGAGATGGTGGGCTACTTGCAGGCCCTACGGTCCTTCTCGGGCTTTTTTGTGGAGGGGGGGTACATAGACTCTCAGGCAGGCTGTCAGATTTTGGACAAAGGCTGTAGCTCTAAGCATCGGCTTCATCGGCTGGTGGTGAGCATCTTTTGGGAGTGTACCCGGCTGGGGGTGTCACTCTACCCCGTGTGGGTGCCTCGGGAGCTGAATGCTCAGGCGGACTATATGGCGGGCATCTATGATGATGAGGGTGACTGGCAACTGAATCCGTATTGGTTCAGGTGGCTTGACGGACTCTGGGGCCAGCACACAGTGGACCGCTTTGCCGCAGACAAGAATGCTGTGTTGCCTCGGTTC
>LGRX02031301.1:0-16947 GCA_001247695.2 Cymbomonas tetramitiformis
CCATCGGGAGTGGGATAGGAGGGAGGGTGATATATCTATTTGGAAATCGCCTACATGCTCAGTACAGTCCATCCATAATGTGCCGAGGGTCGGCGGGGAGCCACCGTTGCGTACGATGGCGACCAAAGTTGGGGTTGAGGCCTGAAACAACGCACGGTGCTGGGAAATGTCACATGTTTGATATTATGCGATCGGGCATCAGATGAAGGAGCAGGCAATGTTTTCATTTGAAAACCATCTACATGCCCAGCACGTTCCATCTATAATGTGCCGAGGGTTGGCGGGGAGCCGCCGTTGCGTACGGTGGCGCCCAAAGTTGAGGGCGGAAACAACAGCCCACAGTGCCCGAAAATATCGCATGTTTGGTGCCACGCCATCGGGAGTGGGATAGGAGGGAGGCTGATATATCTATTTGGAAATCGCCTACATGCTCAGTACGATCCATCCATAATGTGCCGAGGGTCGGCGGGGAGCCACCGTTGCGTACGATGGCGACCAAAGTTGGGGTTGAGGCCTGAAACAACGCACGGTGCTGGGAAATGTCACATGTTTGATATCATGCGATCGGGCATCAGATGAAGGAGCGGGCAATGTTTTCATTTGAAAATCATCTACATGCTCAGTACAGTCCATCCATAATGTGCCGAGGGTTGTCGGGGAGCCGCCGTTGCGTACGGTCGCGCCCAAAGTGAGGGCGGAAACAACAGCCCACAGTGCCCGAAAATATCGCATGTTTGGTGCCACGCCATCGGGAGTGGGATAGAGGGAGGCTGATATATCTATTTGGAAATCGCCTACATGCTCAGTACAGTCCATCCATAATGTGCCGAGGGTCGGCGGGGAGCCACCGTTGCGTACGATCGGCGACCAAACACCAAAGTTGGGGTTGAGGCCTGAAACAGCGCACAGTGGGAAATGTCACATGTTTGATATCATGCGATCGGGCATCAGATGAAGGAGCGGGCAATGTTTTCATTTGAAAATCATCTACATGCTCAGTACAGTCCATCCATAATGTGCCGAGGGTTGGCGGGGAGCCGCCGTTGCGTACGGTCGCGCCCAAAGTGAGGGCGGAAACAACGGCCCACAGTGCCCGAAAATACCGCATGTTTGGTGCCACGCCATCGGGAGTGGGATAGGAGGGAGGCTGATATATCTATTTGGAAATCGCCTACATGCTCTGTACGGTCCATCCATAATGTGCCGAGGGTCGGCGGGGAGCCACCGTTGCGTACGATGGCGACCAAAGTTGGGGTTGAGGCCTGAAACAACGCACGGTGCTGGGAAATGTCACATGTTTGATATCATGCGATCGGGCATCAGATGAAGGAGCGGGCAATGTTTTCATTTGAAAACCATCTACATGCCCAGCACGTTCCATCCATAATTTGTCAAGGGTTGGCGGGGAGCCGCCGTTGCGTACGGTGGCGCCCAAAGTTGAGCAAGGCCCGGTATCGATAACACGATAAGTCCGATTAATCGATTAATCAGACTTATCGTTATCGATCGATAAGTTCAAACGACTTATCAAAAATATCATTATCAATCGATAAGTTCGAATGACTTATCAATATCAATCGATTAGTTCAAACACGTTTTAGCAATCGATTAATCGATATGTCGCGTGCGTGGTACATATCGATAATTGTGCACCACTGTACAGGGCGCGCATTTGTTTGAAATCCTGATATTTCATGATATTTCATGAATTATCGATCCAACCAATGAACTCTTGGATATCGTCAATCCTAAGCTCAAAGATGGGAGCGCAACCTACACTTGGCCTTCGTATAGACGATACAATCATATAGTGTCTATTCTGCGAAAGGCGGGTTAACCCGCCGTAACGCGTTGTTACGGCGGGTTACCAATACCTAGGCATTTCTATGATATCGCGCGCGTAATTGACTCCATGCAAAAAGTAGGAACAACAGGCGTTTATCAACCCTCAAAATTACCCAAAAAAAAGTTGGCAGATCTCCAGACACTTTGGTCTGAGGATTGGTAATCGACTTCGGGCAAAAAGTAGGAACAACAGGCGTTTATCAACCTTCAAAATTACCCCCAAAAAGTTGACAGAACGCCAGACATTTTTGGCTGAGGATTGGTCTATACCGATAGGAAAGTGCTCTAGATCGAAACTTAAGGTCACAAAACATAAAACCTCCTTCAAATATTGTCACTTAGTGCCTTGGGACCACCACGTAGCCTACGCGGTGCAACAATAAACGAAGTTAGGGGTTAACCCGCCGTAATTTTCGGGCCAACCCGCCCTAACTTTGAACGCCATTTCAGCCCGGTATACCCATCCAAGTAGCAGAAATTAAAGTTTCCACACACAAAACTAACTACAATTTGCCAAGCGCATGGGTTTTATGCGATATCTCGAATTATTATGGATATTAGAGTGCTCGAATATCGCTCTTAGGTATTGTTAACCCGCCCAAAAATTAGTAGAATAGACAATAGGGGGTAAAATCAGAGGGACCACTAGTTCCGCAGCCGCATTTCTTAAATCGATGGGTCGTGGTCGTGGAAAAGGGCCTAAGCGCCAGAAAACTGACGAGGTCGTGTTGCTCGCACAAGGAAAGGGGCCCGTGAAGAGGACGCAGAAGAACACTTTCGACTGCCACGGTAGCGACGACGTTGATATTGATATCATGAAATGGTGGTTGGAGCACAAGGAGAAGTTGCCAAACATGTTTAGGATGGCACGCCAAATTTAGCTCCCCCTACTAGTCCGGCTGGGGTAGAACGCACATTTAGGGCATGTGGGCAGATGCATTCAGATTTACGCAAGAGTGTGAGTGAAGGGACCCTAGAACATAGTTTAATGGCCTCTATTAATACCTTGTAAGCTAATTTGTTCTCGGATGTGTTATCGATAGGTATCAGGTGCACTATCGATAGTTATCGTGATTAATCGGGCTGGCTTTTGTTATGCATATCAATCGATAAGTTCGAATGACTTATCAATATCAATCGATAAGTTGGAATGACTTATCAATATCAATCGATTAGTTCGAATGACTTATTCATTGTTATTCGATTAGTTCAAAAAATCGCGATACCGGGCCTTGAAGTTGAGGGCGGAAACAACAGCCCACAGTGCCCGAAAATATCGCATGTTTGGTGCCACGCCATCGGGAGTGGGATAGGAGGGAGGCTGATATATCTATTTGGAAATCGCCTACATGCTCAGTACGATCCATCCATAATGTGCCGAGGGTCGGCGGCGAGCCACCGTTGCGTACGATGGCGACCAAAGTTGGGGTTGAGGCCTGAAACAGCGCACGGTGCTGGGAAATGTCACATGTTTGATATCATGCGATCGGGCATCAGATGAAGGAGCGGGCAATGTTGTCATTTGAAAACCATCTACATGCCCAGCACGTTCCATCCATAATTTGTCAAGGGTTGGCGGGGAGCCGCCGTTGCGTACGGTGGCGCCCAAAGTTGAGGGCGGAAACAACAGCCCACAGTGCCCGAAAATACCGCATGTTTGCATGGTGCCACGCCATCGGGAGTGGGATAGGAGGGAGGCTGATATATCTATTTGGAAATCGCCTACATGCTCAGTACGGTCCATCCATAATGTGCCGAGGGTCGGCGGGGAGCCACCGTTGCGTATGATGGCGACCAAAGTTGGGGTTGAGGCCTGAAACAGCGCACGGTGCTGGGAAATGTCACATGTTTGATATCATGCGATCGGGCATCAGATGAAGGAGCCGGCAATGTTGTCATTTGAAAATCATCTACATGCCCAGCACGTTCCATCCATAATTTGTCAAGGGTTGGCGGGGAGCCGCCGTTGCGTACGGTGGCGCCCAAAGTTGAGGGCGGAAACAACAGCCCACAGTGCCCGAAAATATCGCATGTTTGGTGCCACGCCATCGGGAGTGGGATAGGAGGGAGGCTGATATATCTATTTGGAAATCGCCTACATGCTCAGTACGGTCCATCCATAATGTGCCGAGGGTCGGCGGGGAGCCACCGTTGCGTACGATGGCGACCAAAGTTGGGGTTGAGGCCTGAAACAGCGCACGGTGCTGGGAAATGTCACATATTTGATATCATGCGATCGGGCATCAGATGAAGGAGCCGGCAATGTTGTCATTTGAAAATCATCTACATGCCCAGCACGTTCCATCCATAATTTGTCAAGGGTTGGCGGGGAGCCGCCGTTGCGTACGGTGGCGCCCACAGTTGAGGGCGGAAACAACAGCCCACAGTGCCCGAAAATATCGCATGTTTGGTGCCACGCCATCGGGAGTGGGATAGGAGGGAGGGTGATATATCTATTTGGAAATCGCCTACATGCTCAGTACGGTCCATCCATAATATGCCGAGGGTCGGCGGCGAGCCACCGTTGCGTACGATGGCGACCAAAGTTGGGGTTGAGGCCTGAAACAGCGCACGGTGCTGGGAAATGTCACATGTTTGATATCATGCGATCGGGCATCAGATGAAGGAGCGGGCAATGTTTTCATTTGAAAATCTCCTACATGCCCAGCACGTTCCATCCATAATTTGTCAAGGGTTGGCGGGGAGCCGCCGTTGCGTACCGCGGTGGCGCCCAATGTCACCAAAGTTGAGGGCGGAAACAACAGCCCACAGTGCCCGAAAATATCGCATGTTTGGTGCCACGCCATCGTGAGTGGGATAGGAAGGAGGGTGATATATCTATTCGGAAATCGCCTACATGCTCAGTACGGTCCATCCATAATGTGCCGAGGGTCGACGGGGAGCCACGGTTGCGTACGATGGCGACCAAAGTTGGGGTTGAGGCCTGAAACAGCGCACGGTGCTGGGAAATGTCACATGTTTGATATCATGCGATCGGGCATCAGATGAAGGAGCGGGCAATGTTTTCATTTGAAAATCTCCTACATGCCCAGCACGTTCCATCCATAATTTGTCAAGGGTTGGCGGGGAGCCGCCGTTGCGTACGGTGGCGCCCAAAGTTGAGGGCGGAAACAACAACCCACAGTGCCCGAAAATATCGCATGTTTGGTGCCACGCGATCGGGAGTGAGATAGGAGGGAGGGTGATATATCTATTTGGAAATCGCCTACATGCTCAGTACAGTCCATCCATAATGTGCCGAGGGTCGGCGGGGAGCCACCGTTGCGTACGATGGCGACCAAAGTTGGGGTTGAGGCCTGAAACAGCGCACAGTGCTGGGAAATGTCACATGTTTGATATCATGCGATCGGGCATCAGATGAAGGAGCGGGCAATGTTTCCATTTGAAAGCCATCTACATGCCCAGCACGTTCCATCCATTATTTGTCAAGGGTTGGCGGGGAGCCGCCGTTGCGTACGGTGGCGCCCAAAGTTGAGGGCGGAAACAACAGCCCACAGTGCCCGAAAATGTCGCATGTTTGGTGCCACGCGATCGGGAGTGGGATAGGAGGGAGGGTGATATATCTATTTGGAAATCACCTACATGCTCAGTACAGTCCATCCATAATGTGCCGAGGGTCGGCGGGGAGCCACCGTTGCGTGCGATGGCGACCAAAGTTGGGGTTGAGGCCTGAAACAGCGCACAGTGCTGGGAAATGCCACATGTTTGATATCATGCGATCGGGCATCAGATGAAGGAGCGGGCAATGTTTTCATTTGAAAACCATCTACATGCCCAGCACGTTCCATCCATAATGTGCCGAGGTTTGGCGGGGAGCCGCCGTTGCGTACGGTGGCGCCCAAAGTTGAGGGCGGAAACAACAGCCCACAGTGCCCGAAAATATCGCATGTTTGGTGCCACGCCATCGGGAGTAGGATAGGAGGGAGGCTGATATATCTATTTGGAAATCGCCTACATGCTCAGTACGGTCCATCCATAATGTGCCGAGGGTCGGCGGGGAGCCACGGTTGCGTACGATGGCGACCAAAGTTGGGGTTGAGGCCTGAAACAGCGCACGGTGCTGGGAAATGTCACATGTTTGATATCATGCGATCGGGCATCAGATGAAGGAGCGGGCAATGTTTTCATTTGAAAATCATCTACATGCTCAGTACAGTCCATCCATAATGTGCCGAGGGTTGTCGGGGAGCCGCCGTTGCGTACGGTCGCGCCCAAAGTGAGGGCGGAAACAACATCCCACAGTTGTCACAAACCACGGCTTATCGTGTACCTCAGCCGGGTTGTGACACTTGCTGTAGCAGTCTCTGTGACGAACGTATGACACGCGCAGTACGATACGCGCGAGGAGTTATGACAGTGACGAGATACGGAAATACGGATGGGTGTTACACTTGTTTGGAGATAGCGAGAATAAGTGGGGCGGCGTAGCAGGGTGAGCCAGACGCTCATTTTTGTTTTGCCTTCGTAACAGTGATTCCGAGAATAGCCAGGACTCGCTTAAGACCGCGAAAACAGCAGTGTTATGAGATAATTAGTAAGATACAGTATTCTTCTGCTTGTAAAGATGTACATTTGTGGACTTGTCCTTGTGCGACTGCGTCAGAACTGTAATTAACAGTCTTTTTCAAAACAAAAATGTGCCTTATTACAGACATGTCGTCTGTAATGCTGAGAGTTCAACAGCAGTCCTGAAGAACGAGACCTCTGAATGGTGATGCCAGGGACGGATTTATCCGTACTGGTAAGCCTTGGAAGAGGTTGAGTGAAGCAGGCTGTTGCGACACTCGAAGCTCACCAGTCTTGCAAAGTACAGCGACAGCGGTCACAGCAGAACCAGTTGCTAATTTTGCGAACATGATTGCAGCGTTGAGAATTATGTACTGGGCTATTTCGGGAAGTGACATCCTGCTGGAGCAAAGCACCAGACGGTAAAGCCAGGGACGGATTCATCCGTACTGGTACGCCTGAAGGCGTGGAGCGAAACAGGACTGTCAGTGGGCACCATCTCGACAGCATTCTTTGTGGTCACCTGACTCATGCTGGCGTTCTGCTGACTTACTGCGTGGACCAGAGACACTAAGAGCAGAGGCAACCTTGCTGGACACCTGGGAGAGCCGATATAAGACCGGGTCACAGATGGAACCTTGCTCACCAGTCGTGGACGAGATTATCCTGGCAGTGATTGCTACTTAGAGCAAAGCACTGAAAGGTGAGGCCAGGGACGGATTCATCCGTACTGGTAAGCTGGGAAGTGTGGAGTGAAAAGAGCCTTCACACCAGTATCTCTTCTTCACCAGAAAGGTAGCAACGGAATCCAAGGCTGACCGCGAGGATCAGCAAAGGGCAGAGAGGCGTGCCCAGAGAGCGATACGAGTGAGCCAGCACTTCACAGAGCTGGAAGGAGAGGAAGGGGCTGCCGGTGGCCAGCCTGAGGCCCAAGCACTAGTACAGCCTGAGGCACAAGCACCGGCACAACTGCAAGCCCAGGCCCAGGAGCCGTTAATAATCTTTGAAGAAGACATGGAGTACACTGACTACGCTCGTGTCAACCTTGGTACGCTGCCCAACTACACGGGCACCAAGGAAGAAGATCGGCCCAAGTTCCTGAGGGAGTTCGCCGACATGTGCGAGAATTTCGTACGGCAGCACAACGTCAACGTCAGGAAGAGGCTCAGGTCCGGGGCTGGCACTCTCACCGAAGCTCAGATGAAGACCCTGAGAGAGACTCCCCCTGACTTTGAATATCTGTGGGACATCGTCCCTGCGTGTCTGGCTGGAGAGAACTCACAAGCTCTCAGCTGGTGGCGCGAGAACTATGAAAGAGGGGGGGTAGTGGCCTCCAACATGGACCGAGTCCTGAAGGACACTAGCGAGCATGGCCCACTCGAGGGTACCATCCCATGCGCTAGGCCCCCTTTCAATGAGATGAACACTGGCACCACGTGGGTGATAGCGAGGCCGGTGACGGACCAAGACACCCAAGGGGAGGTTTCCGACGAATATCTGACTGATGGAACCTCCTGAAAGGCTTGACGGGACGTGATGGCACCCGTGATACCCAGTACTTCTACGCGCTCAGGGGCTTCATCGCTGCCCTTGACAAGAAGTTCATGATGAAAGGGACTCAAGAGAAAGTGGATCTGTTGACACAGAAGCCACAGGAGGTGGGGCAGGATGGGCTGCCCTACATGAAGATGTGCCAACGCAGGGAAATGCAGCTCAACACTGGGAAGGTGTTGAGCGATGAAGAGCTGCGTACCTTCATCGAGGACTGCGTGGACAACCTGCGCATCAAGGTCTTCCAGACGCGGGTGAAGGAGCAACTGAGGGCACAATTCCCGCCACCCAATCGGGTGACCTGGAAGGACCTGGAGGCCATCGTCGAGGTTCAAGACAAGCTCAAGGGCGATGCAGAGTCTTGGATCCTCACCTTCCTCCAGGAGATCACCAGACGGTGTGGCTGCCAGTACTCCACCTGGGAGGCGCGGCAGCATGGCCTTGACCTCAAGGCCATAAAGAACTCGATCAAGAAGATTGAGTCCTCTGAGGTGGTGCAGTCAGGCGAACCGGAGAACATCAAGAAGGCAGATACACCACCTTCTAAGAAGATGAAGAAGGAGGTGAATGTGGCCGAAAGAGCTAAGAAGGCCTCCTACAACAAGACGCCACCGCCAGCAGAGGGCGTGCGTGCGAACGACAAGCCCAAGTGCTTGCGCTGCTTTGGAGGGGGCTGGCATGAGTCCGATCCCGAGCAGTGCAGGAGTGGTTATAAACACGTCAAGATGCCTGCTGGATTCCACGAAAGCAGGCTTGGTTCCAGCAAGTGGTGGGACGCGGAGAACGCCGCTCTGCGCATGTACAATCTGAAGAACCGCTTCAAAAACTCTGACTGGGGCATCCTGGTGACGGACTGGCAGCAGCTGTCCAACGACGAGAAGGACAAGTACAGAGCCAAACAGTCACCGGAGGACAAGCAGAAGAGCACCACTGGCAATCCCGAGCGTTGAAAGCAGAGTACCAGGGCATGGTGGCTGCTAGGAAGACTGCCAGTCGTGCGGGCAGCGTGAAGTCGCAGGTGCTGTCCGAGGATGAGGGCTCCGACGAGGAACCAGTCGCAGCGCGCGTCGCGGAGAGGGAGACTCACACCGTCGATGCACGCGCGCACCACCATGGCAGCGCAGGGGTAGGAGTGTCGTCTGGCCCTCCAACCGAGTTACTCACGGCCATGGCCGAGGAGATGGGCGAAGAGGAGCTCTCGAGCGCCCTCAACACCTTGGGTCTGGGGGCACTCCCCGAGACGCTGTGCAAGAGTGTGGAGTCTGAACTCACAGCGGCTCCAGCAGTAGCCCTGGGAAGTACCCAGCGCATGAGGGGCTTCCCAGTGAAGACACCCGAGGAGTACGAGGCGGACGCACAGGTGCCCATGGCGCCTGCGGCAGACGAGATGCAGAGGAAGGTGCAGCTCATGGCCTCCGTGATCAAGAGCCTGGGAGCAGCTTTCCGCAAGCTAGCTGCTGGACTCGTAGCAGAAGGTCGCATAACAGCTCCAAGGGGTGTGGAGACCTTGGTGGAACTGGCTGAGAACAACCAGCTCCCCGTGCCGGCAGCCTCAGCAGCAGACTGCCAGGACATCAGCGATGAGGATGATGACTGCCCGGGCATGGAGTCGGGCGACGACAGTGACGAAGAAGAGATTCCTCTGGATGAGATGCCGGAGGACATGGTGGAGCAGCCCAGGAAGGGGAGGACGACGGTGCATGTAACAGCTGCAGCGGCCACCGTCCAGGAGAGCTACGGGGTGAGAGACTTCAGCGAGAGGGGTGAGCTGCACGCAGGGACCATGGAGGCCAAGGCGTACGAGCTATTGAAGAAGAAGATGCTCAGTGGCCTTACGGAGGAACAGCTCACTGCCATGGCGCAGGTCCAGCCTGTATGCAAGCTCCTGAACGAGTCTCTGGCACAAGGGATGGCGCTGGTGGCCTCTGGAGGCTTGCTTATGTTGTACAAAGCGCTTCTCCTGGACACGGGGGCCAACTGCAACATCATCCCAATCAGGACAGCCAACAGGTTGGGCTTGACCATCTTTGATGCAGAGACAGGGGCCAGGGTGGCGAGATGTGATGGCAGCCCTGCGGAATTCACGAAGTACTGCTACGTGGATGTGGTTCTCGCCGCGGGCACGCCGTACATGACTCTGCATCGGCTCCCCGCCTTCGTCACCTACACCAATGACACGACGTGGGACTTCTTGGTGGGCACTGGACCCCTGAAGAACGCCCTCAAGTTGACCATCGACCTCTACAGAGGCATTGCTACTTCTGAGGCCGCGGTGTCACTGGGTATGAAGGAGAAGGTCTCGTTGCCATTGATCGAGTTGACGCCGCCCGTCGATGCAAGGAGCAAGCGGAATGAAGACCCGAGAGTGTGCCTGGCGACCGAGATCTTCGACGTTGATGCCGCGACAGCGCGCACTCTTGCCCCCGCTTTTGATGATTGCGAGCTACCACCACGTGAAGCAGTGTCCCTGGGCGCAAGGGGAGAAGACCGTCTGGCCCTCGCAGGGGAGAGGTGTGCGCCTGCACCTTGTGCATTCTCGCGAAACCACCCCGAGCTGATGGACAGCCTGGCGTCATGGCTAGAGGAGATGAGGCTGAGAAGGTTCAACTCGGAGGAGAAGGAGAGACTCGAGGCGCGCTGCCAGTCCATGGTGGAGGCGGGCTTCCTGAGCCCCAGCTCGATGATGCAAGTCGAGCTCACTGGGCGAGTCAGCTTACACACCGAGGGCTCGACGTACGAACCTCCGCCGCCTGGTACGTCCTTGACAGACCAGATGCTGGGCATGCTACAAGCATCATCACGCAGCCAGCGGGAAGCCAATATGGCGACCAGAGGTGAGTGGTCCAGTGCTGAAGAGCCAGATGCGAGGGGGTCCCGCACGCCAGCCAGCCTGACCACAACTCAGTCAGACCCTCGCTATCCAGACCTCACGCTGGCGCAGGAGGCCGAGAGCGAAGCTGCCTTCAAGCTGGCCAGCGTACAGCCATGGGGGGGCATGGCGGTGAACCCGTGGGACCACCAAGACAAGGAGAGCAGCTGGGCTCAGCAGCGCCTGTACATCGACCGCACGGGCTATGCTCGTCTGTGCACACTCTGCGAAGAGGGCGATGGAGGTGGTGTGGACGCAGGATTTGTGCGGGTCAAGTTCTCGCGTTGTGGAGAATACAAGACCATCCTGGAGACGGAGCTACTGTGGCCCGACTTTACGTTGGTGGACCAGAAGGTTGACAAGGAGACGAAGATACCCTCAGAGACCTGGACCACGAGGGCGAGCGGCAGGAAGGACAACGACCAGGTCCCACTCCCTGACTGTGGTGCCCATCGGGAGGCTGGAAGGTACACGATGGCGAGTGTTCAGGAGGTCCTCAACACCCATCAGACGTACCCGGGGGTCGTGACGGGCAAGCTCATGTGGGACAAGGTGGCGCGCCAGTTCTGCGTACTCAGCGAGCACACTCGCGCCCAATGGGATCTCATGGAGCGCATGGTACGTCACACCATGGAAGGCGTCACCATCATGAACCCCATGGGCAAGATGACTGGCGAGTTCCAGCTGCCTTTTTACTATGAGAAGGACCAGCGCTGGCAGTACCAGCATCTAAAGTATGTACAGCGAGTGGACATCGCTGACCTTCGAGCTCGTCTGAAGGTGAGGTACGACATGGAGGTGACTGGTGTGGAGGGCGCGAATGTGAATGGGATCCCGCAGCTCACGCTGTCAGACGCAGCGGACAAGGTGGGGAAGTTCTACCCGGTGACGGATGGGGAAGGAGGCAGTGGCGAGGTGTTCAGCACGAACGCTGCCGCCGTGGAGTACCTGCATCTGGGGGACAACACGAGAGAGATGCTCGGAGCATGCAAGACAGAGGAGCAAGCACAGGACGCGCTGGACACTCATGGGGCCAGAAGAAACCCCCCAGTGCGCACATCCAAGACTCTCAGGACGTCGAAGACGGTCAGGGGGGATGAGGCAGGGCCATCTGGCTCCGCACCGCCACCATCTTCAGCACCGCTTCGTTTACGGCATCAAACCTGGCCCAACGGCGTCTTCGACCCTGCCATGTTGGAGTACCACGCTGCGGTGTTCCAGGGCACCTACGAGCCGGAGTCGCCCACTCGCAGCGAGAACACAGCTGGGGAAGCCAACTGGCTGGATCTGGGAGGGATCTCGGAGTTCATGGCGCTGCATGGACAGACGGTCTTCCTCATCCAGTACCGTTGCTTCATGGGCGAGATCGAGTTCCAGCTCGGGAAGCCCTTCGCGGAGCGAGGAAAGGGGGTGCACACGCAGCGACTCAGCAGCCAGACCCTGCACCGGTACGCTTCCTCCGCAGGAGTGGGACGAAGGGAAGAGTTTCTGCCTCTGGGTGGGCAGTCGAAAGGCTGCACGGGAGGACTCCTCGGCACCTTGCGGAAACATATGGAGCATCTGGTTGATCGCACTCAGCTCTTGGAGATCGCCAGAGGCCATTTGAGCGATGGCCCACGGCAGGGCACCCTACGGGGTTTCAAGACCCGTGCCAACGCCCGGTCCAAGGCCGTGTATTACCTCTTTGAGGACAATCGCTACTACAGTGAGCGGGGACCCAGCAGCATGGCGTTCACCTTGGAGTACCTCTCCTCAGGTACGCGCAAGTTCGACTGCTGCAGCTGGGAGACCTGGAACAAGGTGGCGGTGATGCACCGAGCACCATTGACTGCGTTCACATCCTCGGTGGGCCCGGCGTTGCTAGCTGAGGCACGTCGGGCAGAGGTGCAGGCGCGTCTTCGAAACGACTTCATGAGGTGCCTGGACCCAATCGAGGGAGGGGATGCAGGAAGTGAGGAGGGAGACGGCAGCATCTCGGGATACTCTTCCGACCTCGCGGCTGTTGAGGGTGTGAGCACTCACACGGGTCGCACCAGAACACCGTCGCCGCTGACAGAGGATGTAGACAGCGTGGAGGTCATCAGTGAAAGACTGGTTGGGCTGTCTGCCAGTTTGGCGCAGGGGCAGGCCGAGGTCGCAGCAAGCCACCTCACCATGGCGGCTCTCTCGGAATCGATACAGGCACGTCAGGCGATCATCAGAGAATATGAAGAACGACCTCGTGCTGCCCACGCAACTGCGAGGATGAGCACGCTTGGGCCAGACTGCCCAGGGCTTGATGGTCGTGATGGCACGCGAGCCACGCCCACGCCGGCACCCTACTCTGGCCGAGTTCTCGGTGGGATATCGACCATGGGCTTGGTGAACAAGGCTACAATTCAAGCAATTGCAATATCTTTATGGCAGGAAAGATTGACCAGTAAATTAACAGGTTGAGCAACAGCTCCTCCAAATAGTTACTTCAAGTTAGAACAGCCTCCAAATGGGCAATATTCAAGTCTTATACTTTCAAGGCGCGCAGTTCATATTCTCTAATCGATCTGTCCCATGTCGGCTGGCATATCATCATCTGCCACCTATACAAATCCTAATCAGAGAATATGCATTTGGACAATCCTAATCAAGACAGTTGGTTTCATTGTCCCTTGCTGATCTTTGCTTTCTTCCTACGAGGAGCCACGTCAAGCCCTTCTTCTTCATCACTGTCACTTCTTATGGAATACTTCAATTGAGTTATATACTCATGTGTCCAACATCTCGGATATTTCCTAGGTTGCCTCTTCGTCTCTTCAGACACCCCAGCCTTATTCTCACCCATTGAAGTCAATCCAGTATCTGACCCATAAGGTTTCTTCGGTGGTGCATGAACAGTCTCCACCACAGAGGCTGGGGCATCCTCGGATATGGCCTCAGACTTCTGCTCGGTAATAGGCTGATCATCGGGCTGAACAGGTGAGGTCGGGGAGGTGCCCTTTGGTACCCAGTGAAGTTCACCCTTCTCATCCATGATCAATTGCGGTCCCAGTCTCTTCAACCTTCGAGCTTCAGCTTGTTCTTCAGCATCGTCAGCTACCAAGTCATCGAACTCGCTGACGTCATCCTCAGTGTCATCATATTCAGGCGAAGTTGGCTCCCATTTCGGACTGGCAGTGTCCATGTCATGTATGACACCCGCGTCATCTTTGTCATCCGAATCTGGTAGCTTCTCCTTCCTGTTAGTGACACCTGCGTCATCATTGTCATCAGAATCTGGTAACTTCTCCTTACTCCAGGACACAGCGCCTGTACCCGAATCTTCACTGTTCGTAGACGCTGAGTGTGTAGGCTTACGCCCCTGGTAGGGAATTCCATGATATTCGTCATCGTCAATCACAATCGTCGGATTCCAGTACGCGATCCCAACGCGGCTAATCGGTAATGAGAATGTCGCTACCGGCGCCTTCAACTGAGTGGCGTCTTCTAGAAACCAGCCGCCGCCCCTATTACGCTCCCAGCGGCGTAGCGCACCAGAAGGGTGTACGATAATATGCTGCCAGCTATAATCAAGTCCAGGCTTTCGCTCCCCATAGTACGAAGTCAATGGCTCAGGAGTCCCCTTCCGAGCCCATTGCCATCTCACTGCCCCAGTATGCATAAATACAATATGCCAATCGAATGGCTTGGCCGGGCTATTGTTCACTGGCACAACTCCTCCCCTCTTAGCTTGTTAGTACAAAGAGATGATAACTCAGAGTCATTTGTACAGCAGCTAAGATCCAGACACAGATCAGCCATGCTTATGGATGCGTGACATGCTTTTCTGATCGAACAGGTGCTCGAAGAGTTGGCGAAGCAATCCAGAGGGCAGAGGGTATACAGCAGCGGAGACTCCCGCTCCTTGTTGCCCAGGGTGAGGCCCCAGTTGAGCAGTTTCCGGATGTGATCCCAGCGTCTGTTGGTGAAGGCAAGGAGTATCCATCGTACAGTACCGCAGGTCCACTGGAGGAGGCGACTGTGTCCAGATGCAAGTAGGCTTGCGGTAGCCAGTGCCATACATACAGTAAGAGCAATACAACGGAGTGGGTAACCGACGAGCTACAGGTCGAAATCGCAGCGCAAAGGGAAACCTGCCCATCGGATTTTCCATAAACCAGTGCTTGGGTTTGAGGAAGTCGAAGATTTGGAGCGTACGGCGTACACAGGCATCAGCCTGTCGCAGTTGTCGCACCCCTGTGGTCTTAGCCTGACTGTATTCAGTGCACGGTGGGCTAGCCCAGATGACGTCAAAGTAACCAGGCGCGTAACGCTTGAAGTCCCAGTCCTGAACCTTCTCAGCGTAGGTAGGTTGCCAGCGAGGATCATGATCTACGGTGACCACGGTACTCTTCGGATAACATGGCAGGAAACTTCTCTCCACACTACCTGTACCACTGAAAAGTACTAGTAGTCGCAACTCGCGTGTCGAGACCACAGAGTCCAGAAGAGCCAGATGCGTCACAAAGGCGTCAGAGGAGCGACAGTATTGTTCCCAAGGTAGGCAGTTGTCCAGAGAAAGAGGTTCCCTTTCATCAGCGGTGTCCAGGAAGGTTAAAGCTCTGGCGCGTTCCCGCCTTTGCTTCCGCTGCATTCTGACCTCCTGTAAGGCTTTTTCACGGGCTTGTCCTTCTCGGGATAGTCTCAGTTGTTCAAACTCTGTGAGCTGTTCGAGTTCACCCCCGTAGTTCAACGACTCACGAGTCTTCCAGGAGTCATGAGCATTAGAGTACCCAGTCCAGCGAACCAGAAATTCTTCTACTTCCTTGCCTCCTCGCGTAGGTTTCACTCTTCGAGCCAGAATCTTAGACACATGTGTCTGGGATTGTCCATCCACGAGAACCTTGGCAGGAGTAGGGGATTGCTGACGCAGCGCAAAAGCTTCATCTGCAGTGCGGTATTCCTTGAGGCGATGCTGCGCAAAAACATCGTGAATACGCCATTTAGGGGGTAACTTGAGCCGATAAGCTACCGGAGCACCTCTGTCAATTTCGGGTAGCTCTCGCTGCTGGTCACTGAAGAACCTCTCGGTGATGGGTAAGGGCCCGTGCCAGCGAGGTCCCAGCTTCCTGAAGGATTCGCGGTTCATGATATTTTCCGTGAGATGCTTGGCATCTACCCGGACCAAGTCTCCCAACTGAAAGGATTTGGCGGTGTGACGCTGGTCAAACTGATGTCGCTGGCGTTGCTGTGCCAGTTCTAGCTTAGTGCGGGCGTCCTCTAGTTGAGCCGCGAATTTACTAGCCATCTCGTGGGCAGTACCTTCTCCACCCTTGCGCCTGGAGTGTTGTCCAGCAGCGGCTTGCAGGAACAAATCCAGTTGCGACATAGGCGAGTGCCCCAAGACCAACTCGAAAGGGGTAAAGCCGGTTACATCGCTCCGCGTATCGTTTATGGCGAACTCCACGTTGGCACACCACAAATCCCAGTCCTCTGGATTGCTGCCTACGAAGGACCTCAGCATGTCTTCTACCACGCGGTTGGTATGTTCAGCTTGTCCGTCCGAACGAGGGTTATAAGGCGTAGTGGAGGCCACTTTGGTTCCCATAAGTCTCATCAATTCCTTCCACATAGCATCCTGAAAACGAGGGTCGCGGTCAGAGACAATCTTCATAGGGGTGCCATGTAGTTTCGAGATGTGGTCGAAGTAGATTCGAGCTATAACCTCAGCGGAGCTGTCCTGGAAGTTCAACGGGATGATGTGAACCATTTTGCTGAGCTTACACGTGAAAGTAGCAAAGGCATCGTGATTCCGCGCCGTGACTGGCAGTCCAGTAACAAAGTCCACACTGACCACTTGCCATAGTCGCGTAGGAATAGTGTGTGGGTTCAGCAATCCATCCGGGTAAGAATTTCTCGGTCGCACCGCTTGACAGATAGCACAAGATGAAACCCAGCGTCCCACATCTTCTGCTGCCCCTTTCCACCAGAAGCGTCGCAGGACTCGGTCCAGAGTTTTGTCCCTGCCCGCGTGTCCAGCGGAAACAGAGGCGTGCGCCTCTTGCAGCACTACCTCACGGAGTGGTGAATCTTCTCCCAGTACCAACTGATAGCGTCCAGCGCTCACCTTCCACAACACATTTCCCACCACGCAGAAGTCACGAGTGCGTTGATGCGGAGCTTCATGGATTTCTTTCCTTAAA
>LGRX02031304.1:0-27638 GCA_001247695.2 Cymbomonas tetramitiformis
ATCTCGTCCGTGGCCTCGTCCCATCGATGTCGTGCTGCTCGCCTCCTTACTCGACGAACTTCCTCTTCGGGCAACCTCACTCTACCATTGGACTTCAACCATCTGAGGCACCATGCATCATCGTGTACATCTCGATGCTTGTCACGATCTACCTGCTGCTCGGCCACGCTGGCCATCAGGTCCTCGAACCTGGTGGTACACGTCAACCTGGGGAGCTTCATCTCTGACTCTCTGGTAGGCGGACTCCAGGCAGGCACATCCACGTGCGCTGCTGGGATCGCGCCCTCTTTCACGAAGTGGTTCTCATGCCTCTGACGATACTGCGCCATGGTGTAGAGCTGCCACTCGTTCTTCTTCTTCTTCTTGGTTCCAGCCTTCTGTCGCTGGGCTCCAATTCCTTCTGCGCCTTTCTGCCCTTGCGAGCACATTATCCGCAGCTTCTCCTCCCAGTCGCGATGGGTCATAGTCTTCGCCACCTGCTGGGTGTGTGCGTTCGAATTCTCAACCCATTCCGCCAGCAAAGCTTGCCTCTGCTGAAGGTCCGACCTCTCGTGGTCTGCCCAGTTGTTGTCTACAGCGATGGGCTGTCCTGGGGAATTCTCCGCCTCTGGGGATTCCTTGCTGTGAGGAAGCCCCTTCCTGCTTGCTTCTGCGACTGCCATCAGCAGTTCCATTGCTCTGCGATCCATGGCCAGGCCCAGAATGCTCGCCAATTCTACGTCACTTAGGCCGTCGGCCATGCGTAGCTCACTTGCGCTGTAGCCCATGGCTCGCGTCTTCTCTTCGAGGTTAACTTCTCGAGATTCTTCCTCGGCGTCTTCGCCATCCTGGTTGCGCACCACGGTGCCCATCCTCGCTCTTCTGAACGCTCTTGACCCTTGCGTCGCCATGATGGTGGGTAATGCCCTCAATGGTTCTCCCACCACGTTCACCACGTAGTGAGGCGCGCGGTCTGTCCTCATCACTGGCCTGGGATGCCAGCCCTTGCATATGATTGACGATACAATTCGTCCTTCTGGTCTCACCACCTTGCTCATGACGGAGCGAAACTGGTGGCTCTGGAACAAGTTGCTCCAATACGCCCGCAACCGATGTGCGTAGGCGCCTGCTTGTGCTGCATCAAAGGACACTGGTCTACCAATGACGCTGGCAATGTACGGGAACACCTCGTCCCTGATCTTGGTTCCAGGTCTGTGCGACAACGGAGAAACATTTTCCAGGATATAACCTGGAGGCCTCTGCCGCTGCAGCTGCTGGAGTGTGGACAGAAGCCTGACCACTTCATAAAATAATTTGCTGTGCCTGCCATCCAGGCCTGTGAGTGTTCCAGCAGGGGAGAGATCCTGACATGGGAACCCACATACCATGACCCACTGGCGTCCTTGAAGAGCTCCTGCTCGTATGAAGTCGGCGCTGGTGGTCTCGCGCAGGTCTTGGGGTAAAGCCCCAAGCTCTATTGCATGGGGCGAGATGAGGTCAGGGTATCGTCTCAGCAATGCCGCACACCTGGCTCTGGCAACCGTCTGACTGCTCGGGGATATGTCCTGATACAGGTAGCGATCCACCTTCATCCCACTGCGGAGCAACATTTCCAGCCCAGCACATAGGCCTCCACATGGTTCGTAGCACACCACGCCTTCCTGCCGAGCTTGCGAGAAGAATCGGCTGCTCAGCACCCTGGTGTCGACCTTCTCGGGCTTCCGGATGCGCTCACCTTCAAAGTACGCATTGCTGTACACAGCAGGGCTTCCCTCGCCATGCGTGCCTCGCGTTGGCCTAACCAGGCTCAGCGCCTTCCAAGCTGCTCTGGCTAGCCTCCCAGAGTCGGTCACCAGCTCGGGCAAGTCGGTGTCGAACATGTCCCCATCCATGATTGCATTCTAATTCCTCGTGGTAGTGCAAATCGAACAGACGATGCACTGGTCCTGTGCCCAGCTGCTCCATGGCAGCCATCCTGCAGTAGTTGGCAACCTGCACCTCTGGCGTGGCCTCTTCCCCTGGGGAAGCATCCCCAGCCAACATAAGGCACAAGTGGTCACAGAAGTCCTTCGTGTGAACTTCCCCCACGCCTGCGTGAAACGCAGTCACCTTCTCCCTCTCATGCCTTGCTCCAGTCTCATCTGTCGTGGACGGCAGTGGGTAGCGAGACGGCACGTCAGCGTTGCTGTTCTTAGCTCCTGGACGGTACTGCACCGTGAAGTCGAACTCCTGCAAGCTGATTGCCCAGCGTAGATGTTGCCCTTGGAGATCGGCCTTCTCCATCAGGGTGGTGAGCGGTGAGTGGTCGGTCACCAAGGTAAAGTGGACTCCATGCAAGTACTGCCTCAACGTGCGCACTGCCCATACCACTGCGAGCATCTCACCTTTGAAGCTGGCGTACTGTCTCTCCGTTTTACTCAGAGATCGGCTGATTGCCATACAAATGTACTCCTTCCCGCCATCGTCCTTTTGGCCCAGCACTGCGCCAATGCCATAGGTGCTCCAGTCAGTGTACAATATGAGAGGTCTGTCGTAATCGATGGGCCTCAGGCACCTCCCAGAACAGAGGGCATCCTTAAGTTCTTGGAGTGCTTGATCTTGCTGCTTCCCCCAGGCTGCCTTGATGTCAGTGACCTCCTTCTTGAGCAAGTCGTTGAGAGGGCGGGCCATCTCAGAGTAGTTTGGCCCCCCTGGCTCACCCACCAGGCCCTTGTAGTAGTTCATCATACCCAAGATCGAGCGGAGCCCAGTCTTGTCCTGAGGGCTTGGAAGCTCTTGTATGACCTTGCATTTGGCTTCTTGCGCGCCAATGGAGTTGTGGCCAATACGATAGCCCAGAAAGTCCACCGTGGCTGCACCAAAAGTGCTCTTGCCTGCATGCAAACGGATACCAGCATCCCCCAAGGTGCGAAGTACATCCTCAACGTCCTTCAAATGCTGCTCAGGCGTGGAATCCGTATAGACCACTACGTCATCGACGTACGCCACCGTGCAATGCTGCAAGTGCCGTAACTCGTAGTCCATGATTCTTACGAACGCAGAAGTAGCTCCAGCTGCACCAAAAGGCATCGAGGTGTATTGGTACAGCTGATTCTTCCACCAAAACGCCGTCTTGCTCCTGTCCTCTTCTGTAGCCATGGGGATCTGGTGGAAAGCTTTGGTGGCATCCAGAGTGGTCTTGAACTTGGCTTTGGCCACCTTCTGGTAGAGCTCCTCTGGTCGGTGCGGCAGCGTGTTGTCTTTGAGGGAGTGCCGATTGACACCCCTGAGGTCCACGCAGAACCTCGTCTGAGTCCACAGGCCAGTCTCGTGATCCTTCTTGCCAGCTACGACCACGTTGCTCGCATGCCTGCAATGCTTGGCTGCTGGCTCTATGAAACCATACTCCAAAAGTTCCTTGCAATGGATATCGATGATCTCCTGCTCGCCCGGACTGTACTTCCTAGGTCTCTGGTAGGCGGCCTTGGATTCGTCTACGAAAGGAATGGAGAACGTGTTGTGCTTCGCTTTGCCCTTGTAGCCTTTCAGATCGTGAGGGCTGTTGGCAAAGGTGGTCTTGCACCTGCGAAGAACATTCCGCATTTCCTCCCAGTGTTCCTCCTTGAAGTCAGGATGTCCTCCAAACGTGGCATTGAGCTCAGTGTCGAGCCACGCTGCCTCGTCCTTGGTCACTGTCGTGTCACCCAAAGGTTGAAGCTCGTCCAGCACGGTGTACGGCAAGACCTCATCCTGCTCCGCGATGTTGGCTTCCCAGCCCGGCTCCCATTGCCTCGAGGATTGCTGGGCCTCCCATGAAGTGCAGGGGGATTTACCCCAAGCACTGCGCGTGGGCGACATGGCATCGCACATGGGCACGCTCTCAGCCAGCTTGCCAGCGACCCACAAAATTCCGCACAAAAGCAGAAAAAATCGTAAAATTCTGTTGAAACGCACTGCGGCTGCTGGCGAGTTCGAAGCGAAGAAGCACGCCAATACTCTCCACCCCCCGTGCGCCAAGCGAGTACTCCCACCAGCGGCGGTGAAGACCACGACCGCAAGGACCAGCGCCACGTAGGTGGCCTGCGCGATGTAATGAAGTCGAAGATTGCGTTGAAGCTGCGCCCAGCGCGCCGCAAAGCGAGGTTTGTCCAACCTGGCCGGCAAAGCGGGCAGACGCACGCGGCCCAACAAGAAGACTTGAGACCAACGTAGGGACGGAACAGCCCATCCACGGCCACGTCGAATACGATGCGTGTCCAAATGGTCGCTTGGGACATGAGGGGCATGGCACGCCACATCCTCCGCGAAGACGCTGGCACAAACCCAAAGCCAAGCAAGGACTGCGATCAGGAGGGCGGCTGCACACTGCGACCAACACGCCAAGGAAATGACCACAGCCCGTAGGGGCACGACCATCCATCCTTCGTCATGAACACGGTGCACGCCAGCATAGATGCCCGTGGTGCGCACGACAAGCAACCCAACGTACCAAATGCAGGCGAGGGCCCATAAGACCCAAACGTTATAGTGCGCACGACGGGGATAACGTCGAGCAGCCGACCACCACATCGGCAGCCAGCTCAAAAGCGAGGCCACACAGCGCCCCCACCAAATGCGAAAAGGGCACCATGCCAAGTGCCACGACATTGCTTCCCACATCGCCCAGACGGCGACCATGGGCACGGTACCTCGTACCAACCACCACCAAATCACTGCACTGCCCGCAAACGAGATACACGCTCGCAGGACCTCCGGCCGCAAGTGGACTGCCCGTGCCGGCAGCCCACGGCCACAGCGCCGGTTGTGCATCAGGGCTGCCCGCCCGCTGTGCCCGGGAAGCCCTGTTGAAAATGCGCTTGCCGTCGCTGCGCCTCACGCTGCTCGTCTGTGTAGTGCTGAAACGCTTGTGTAGCCTCACTCCAATTCGAGCCAGCTGGAGAAGGAGGACGCTGTGAGGCGTGGCTGGCCGGCATCCTGGACGTGCTCGGCGCGGGGACGACATGGGTAGCAGTCCCACGGCGGTCAACGGAAGGAGCAGGCGAATGCGCAGCACCACCTACGATCGGCTGATGCTCGAACGTCCCGGGGGAAGGCGGCCATTGACGACGTGCAGGGGGGTCGCGAACCTCGTCCACATTCCTCGCCCAGCTCGTATCCACGTGCTCTGGCCTCACGGCCACACGAGCCTCACGGTTGGGCTGCCGTGGCGGGAGAAGGCGCGACTCCAAGACGCGCAGGGCCGTCTGCAACCATGGCGCGGCCGATTCTGCGTAACCCCACTGCATGCATATGAACTTCCGGTCGTCCTGCACAAGGTAATCGTTCGTGAACTCCGTACGCCAAGACAGACACCGCTGATCATCCATGAAGATGTAATGCACCGGCGTGGCGTTTGGATGTGCCATGCAGCGCAGCACGTGCGCCGACCCAAGCTCCACCCACTTGCACAGCGAGAACTCGACGTTCCTCGCATAACCTGCGCCACGCGTGTGTCCTGAGCCAAGATGCGACAGATCAGCATAGGCTGACGTGATGGCCTCCAGCAGGTTGGCAGACGTCGTCTGTCCCCCAAGAGGGAGGCGCCAGCCCCGCTGCCCGCAAGTGATGGTCTTGTTGTGCTTCTTGGCGACTGCGCTGGTGATGCCCGGATAGTCCCGCAGCCTGAGACCTCGCTCCTGGTTGCACACGCCAAGTTCATACACGATCCGCTGGTCCCGGCAGCGGTTTGCATGTGCCACGGCAAACTTCACCATGAAGACGGTGAGGTTGCGGCGCTCCCTCAAGTTGCTCACCTCCGCCACGGTCAGAAACCTGCCCACCGAACTGACGGATGAGGTGGCCATCTGCACGGCATCCCAATCCGACCCTGCCGGAGATGGAGGCGCCCTTGTAGGGGACTGAGACAGCTGATGCGCCCGTGGCGGGCTCGGAGGCGTAGACGGCGCGCCTCCCGAGGAACGTGGTCGGCCATCACGCGGGACACGGATCGAGTCGGCCCATGAGCCAGCGTTGCTCACGGCAGGCGATGCAGGGGGTGATTCCCCTTGAGAAGGACGAGCGGCAGCGGCGCAAACGAGTTGAGATGACAACGCACGAGAATCGTCCACGGGCTCACCGTCGCTGGATGCCGGCGATGGCGTAGGCCCATGCTTGAGGGCTTGGAAGGCGCGGACGCGTGACGAGCGTGGCGGCGAGTCACTGGCGGACCTGGCACGAGACGGGCCAGCGGCAGCCTGAGATGGGCCTGCTACAGCCTGGGACGGTACTGCGGCAGCCCGAGATGGTCCCGCCACAGCGGCAGGGACAGGTGGCCGCGCAGGGGCACGCTTAGTGAGCCGTAAATGAGCCATGTCGTTGGACGGTGGCGGCCTGCGCTTTGCGTCTGCATAGAGCGCCTGGTGGCCCTGCTGCCTGGTGTCGACCGACTTGAGCATTTTCCGCATCTCCCCCAGGCGCACGTACTCCTGGGCGGCAGCATTCTCGGAGAACACCCTGCCAGGCCCCCCAAGACCATCCCCCACTGGGTAGTACTTGCTGCTGGAATCCGAGAAGACGAGCTCCAGCTAGGTGGTCTCTCGCCGCCATGTCGAGCATATTGACGGAGTATGCCATCAGAAAGAGCTTCAATGTCCACTGGGCAGAGGTATCTGAGCAACTGGTAAGTCCAGACGCCCGTACTCTCGTACCAGTGAGGGAGCTGGAGCTCGTCCAGCACTTCTTCACGGTTGGACACGCGCACATGAGACAACGTGCAATGCAGCAGATCGAGCTGCTGTGTGGCTGCGCTCGGCTGAACACAGAAGACGCGCTTCCTCAAATCCCACATAAGGGTGCCAGTGACTTCACCACTGGGGTACTTGAGCAACGACTGGAGCGTGCTCTGCAGCCTCTGGATTGGGTTGTAATCTAGCTGCGACCTGCTCTCTCGGGGCCTGGCGACGTCCTGCTTGCTGGCCGAGGACGGTACATACGTCGTGTAGTCGCCATCGAGCACCCAGCAGTTCTTCTGATCGTCGTGCTTCAGCTTTTGGTCCACATGCAGCCAGTTCGGGGTCATCAGCTGGTGCATCGTCACCCACTTCTGTTCGAGGCAGCGGGCGAACTCCACGCAGACATGCTCACGAGAGGGTCTGCTTGGCATGTCCTGGGCAGGATTCTGGAGGATGCGGCAGAGGCGCGCGACGTGATGCCGGTCTAGATACAGCCTCTGGTCCGCCCAGTGATAATCGAGCGGGGTATCCAAAGACGGATGGTCCCCAACATTTACCCGAGAAGGACTCCGTGTCCAGTCGGTGACCCACTTAGCGTGCCCACCTTTCCAAGGGTCTGGCTCCTTGTAGAACTGCTCGAGCATGTGCTCCGACGCTGCCTGTACGGCGGGCGTCAGCGACGGCAGGCTGCTACGTCGGCCGCCTTCAAGAGAGCACGTCTGACGGCGACATTGCTCCTGAATCTCTGCTGGTGTGGCGACTCGATGTCGTGGGAGATCAGCAAGCGGTCTCGGCGAAGGAGGTTGTGACGTCACTGGTGACTCGTCATGGTCATCAATGTGCTCACACTGGATCCCCGAAGCCGCGAATCTCTCCTCGCTCGTGCTCAGAGGCGTGTGCCTCAGCCAATCACCCTCCAATCCCTGTCCGAAAATCTCTGACTGCAGACACACCACCGGGTCCACGCGCCTGGGCAGGTCAGGACGTTTGGGTGGCGTCATGTCCACCAGCGGAAGCACCACCTGGGCGTTCATGCCCAGGATCGTTGGCGCATGTGATACGGCCACTCCACTCCCAAGCTTGATATCAATCATCAGGGAGTTCTTCAATGGCCCAGTACCAATCAGCAGGTCCCACGAGTTCTCAGCCTCGAAGGTCACGAAGGCATACAAGCGGTGAAGCGTCATGTGCGGAGTGCCCGCTGCCAAAATGACGTCCACGTAGCAATAATGGGTGAACTTCGTGGGACTGTTGTCACATCTGGTGACCTTGGCGCCGGTGGTGGCTTCGTAAATCGTGAGACCAAGCCGCCTCACAACAGAGATCGAGATGATATTACAGTTGGCGCCGGTGTCCATGAGGATTGCCCGGTACAGCATAAGCTCGCCACCTGATGACACCAGCGCAAGCCCCTCATATAGAGTGGCATTCTGCAACTTGCAGATAGGCTGAACTTGAGCCATCAATAGCACCTGCTCGTCGGTCAGATGCTGCGCCATCTTTGCCCTCAGTGCGTCGTAAGCGGAGGTCTTGATGGTACCAGCTCGCACATGTCCATGGTCACTGAAGTCAACCACCCCCAGATCGTCCACGTAGGCAGCAGCTGCACATTGAGCGGCGACGCTGTCGACCACCCCGCTGGGCATCTCGTCCAACGGCACCTCCTCGATTGCACGATGTCCTGAACCGTCTGCTTCCCTTCTCACTCCTTGCGTCGCTGTGGCGTGCGTGTCTTCCAACTCATGCTCATTGACCTCAGCGGGCTGTTCGGTTGCCTCATTCGGATCCTTGCCCAGGAGCTCCTCCAGTGCCACAAGATTCTCGATGTCCTTCGGGAGATCAATGGCGTTCTGGGAGATCAGGATGGCAGCAATCTGCGAGCAGGCACGCACGGAGCTGCGAAGATTGGATGCCAACAGGTGGACCTTCCTGCTGAGTAAGTCGGGAGGGACGGCTCTAGGCACCTGGGCGGCCCTGTCGAACTCCTCCGGCGTCTTGACCTGGAAGCCCCGCATCTGCTGAGTGTTGCCCAAGGCGACAGCGGCGCTGGCCTGGAGACTCGGTGCGTGATCGATGCCAACACCATGACCACCTCCCAAACCACCCCCAGCAGGGCAGTCCTGCTCATCCTCCTCGTATTCTGCCTGTTGGGTGAAGTTGGAGTTGTACTCGGTATCCGCATCGCTGGCCTCTGATAGAGCCTGTGCATCGGCGATCTCGTCATCCTTTGGAGGTGACCCTGCCTGGAGGCCTGACAATTCTGCGGCGAGCTTCTCCTTAACCTCGGCACTGGCAGCCACTTGCTGCTGCTGCTGCTGTGGTTGCTTCTGCTTGGCCTCCGGGAGCTTAAGCCACTCCTTGGTGGTGATCCCCATCTTGTGCTTGTCAAAGCGGTGTGCGATGTTGTAGGCACGCATCTGGGCATTCTTAACCTCATCTGGCCACTTGGAGTTCTGCCTGTCCTTATGGAAGTTGGGCGGCACCCGGGAATCCCGACACCCCGTGTAGCAGCGATCTGGGGAGTGAGGCAGGCGCGTGAAGCACCAATCACACTGAAACTTCTTCGAAGCATCAGGTGGTGGCACCTTGCTGTAAGAAGGTTTCTGACGCTCGGCATTATTCGCTTCCCTCACAGGCTTCTTGGCGTCGTCGCCCCCATGCTGTGCCTGCTCCTTCTTCTTGGGGTCCCTGCGTCTGTCCCCAGTCTTGGAGGCAGAACCCGAGCGCCTCATGGCTGATACCAGCGCAGACAGGTCAAGCCCCATCTGCCTGGCCTCGAAGCAGGAGTACACGCAGTTGAGCCTGCGAACCAGCTCCTGCTGCAGCGTGAGGGCCCAAGCCTCTGCATCGTTCTTGAGCTTGTCCTGCACCTCCACAATCACCTCGAGGTCCTCCCAAGTAACGCTGTTGGGGGCAGGATGACTGACGCGCAGCTGCTCGGACACGCGATCTCGGTATTCTTTGATGCGCAGGCCCTTAATGCATTCCTCGATGTTCTGCCTGACGACGGAGTCCTCCACCCTCCTGCCGGTGTTGAGAGCTGCCTCCCTGCGACGACAGCTCTTCACGTAAGCGAGGCCGTCCTGCTCGTTGGTCTGCGGCTTGGCGATCAAGAGATCTTCCTTCTCTTTGGTGCCCTTCATCAAGAATTTAGCTTCGAGCTCTGCAACGAACGCCCTCAAGGCCCAAGAGTAGTGAGAATCTTCAGTGCCATCTGGCCCCGTGAGACCCCTCGTGGAGGTTCCCTCGCCTGCCCACTCATCAGACGCCTCGCCATCCTCATCACCATCCTCGAACACCTTACAAACTGCCCAGGTTGTCCCTGGCGCCAGCTCATGAAAAGGAGGCTGAGCACAACGCACAGATCCCTGGTAAGCATCTCTCATGGTAACGTCCTTCAGGACATGGCAAGCGTGTGAAGCCATGACGCCATTCTTCAGGTAGGCAGCACACCACCAGTCATAAGCGACTGAGGTGGCATAGTCATCCCCTGCTAGAAACGATGGTATGCTGTCCCACAATGATCTGTAGTCTGGTCTGGACCCAGCGAAGGCCTCCTTCTGCTGCTGACTGAGCGCATGGTAAGATGCTGACTTCATGTACCTACGCTTCCTGGCCTCAAAAGTCCGCTGGACTTTCGCCACCATGTCCACGAAACGCCTGATGAAGAGCGCTCTGTCCTCACTCTTACTACCGGTGTACTGGAGTCTGACGTCATCCTTGTCAAGTGAGTGGCTCTCCTTCTCATAGTGATCCATCTCGTCTACGTCGTCAAACGCAAAGAGAAACTGGTTTGCAGGCGCTGAGGCTACTACTGCTGCTGCTCCTAGCGCTGTTGCCGCTGGAGATGACGGTGCGGAGGGAGTATTTTCTGAGCCCGACCCCTCTGCGCTCATATACTCCGTGTCAAGGTCCTGACTGGTCCGTCCTCGTGCCAGCCGTCGTGCCTCACGTTCTCTGGAATGGGCAGAGGCAGCGCTTGGCTCTGACTCTCCCTCCGTGGTGAAGTGCTGTGTTGATGCTCAGTCAACGGGACCAAGGGCGAGTCCCCTTCTCTCAGCGCAAAGCTCGTTCCCCAGTAGACTGGAGTCTTGACTCAGACTGGCTCAGGCCAGTGCACTGAGTGCCCCTGGATTTGCCTTGCTGAACAAGTGAAAGAACGAAACGCGTGTGGGCAGCGAATGCCTAGAGGTCCAGCACTGCGCTTCAGCGCTCTGAATCAGCAGCAGATGTAGAGTATTCGTGCAAGGAAAATTAAAGCTGGGCCAGAGTGCTGAGCACTTCTGGATTAGCTGGGCCAGAGTTCATAAAGAGGACAGTGACAGTGAGGTCAACTCCTTAACACCAGGAAATAGCACTGATATGCAGCGGTATGAGCTAGGCCAGTGTGCTGAGCACCCCTGGATTCACACCACCACTGCTAATCAAGAAAGCCATGGCTGGCATATAAGCTCACTCCCCAGTCCAGTCCAACAAACAAGTACCAGGTCGCTGACAGAGTTGGAAGCTAAGCCAGTATGCTGAGCACTCTGGATTCGCAACACTACTGCTGATTCAGAAGGTGGCCCGTGATATGAGGGCCTCACCGGTTGACCAACACTGTAGAAAGGATAGAAGAATTCTCCAACACATTGTGATAAGACAGCAGAAGGTTACTCCAGTAGTGAGCAGCACTCCAGGCTGGAAACGTAATTAACTCTAAATTCACCAGGTCACTGTGTCAAACCAGGGAATAAACCACTCAGTTGTCGCCTTCAGAGTTGATGCAGCTGCCAGTCCTCTAGCAAGCTCTTCCTCTGCTTCAGGCTTAGGCCAGTACACCAGGGGTGTCCCTGGATTAACCGTCAGACAAAGTGGAGCTGCCAAAGAAACCGTAAGTTGGAGTTCCAGACATAGAGCAGTGATTCACTGCTGATCCACTTCTTCACTGGTAAATAAAAGCAGATGTCGCCGCTAATTAGCTCACAGGCCAAGCACACCTGCCTTTCAGCTAAGCCAGTACACCAGGGGTGTCCCTGGATTCACTTCAGACAAGGTGGCCAGCTGGAGAGCCCACTGGAAGATAGTTCATCAAGGTGCACATCAGCTGTTGATCCACTCTTAGCCGGTAAGACAGGGCAGATGCCGCTGCTGATTAGCTCTCAGGTGAAACACACCTGCCTTTCAGTTAAGCCAGTGCACCATGGGTGCCCCTGGATTCACTTCAAGCAAGGTGGTCAGCTGAAAGAACCACTGAGAGCTGCTCATCCAGGTGTACATTAACTGCTGATTGACTTTGTCGCTGCCGCCGCCCAAGCTCATGCAGTGCTGATTAGCTTAAAACTGAAGGACACCTGTCAGCAGCTAGGCCAGTGCACCAGGGGTGCCCCTGGATTCGCTGAAGACAGAGGTGTTAAGCATATCACTGTGCAGAAGGAAACCGCTCATGTCTGGTGAATTCAAAGCTGATCCGTCGCCGCTGCTGCTGGAAGCTCTTCCAGTGCAAGTACCACCAAGCTTAGGGAAGAAAAAGGTTCCGCCAGTGCACCGTGGGTGCCCCTGGAGTCGCCTGACTTCCGAATCCGCTCTTTCAACTGCTGCTAACTTCTCGCCAAAGGGCCTTCACTTCCGGATTAACACTGAAATAAAAAGCCGCTCCGCGCAGGACATTATTGTTTTGAAAAAGTATGAAAACAGCAGTAAAATATATCCGTCAAAATTGATATTATATCACAAAATACGAATTATTGTGTGTACAAAAGCTGTGAGCAGAACTGTCTTAGCACTCTAGCACTGGCACGCGAACAGCCACCTAGTACTTGCGAAGGCAAAACAATAATGAGTCCACTGATCTGACCTTCGGTCAGAGGTCACTTATCTCTCAATACTCTGTCACATTTTCCAAAACTGTAACGGGTTCTAGCCCTCGAATCTTCATCTGGCCAATGGAAAGTCATTATTCCATGCCAGCTTTAATACTGTTACCGCTTAACACATTCTGACTGACACGTCAGTGGCAAAGGAGTCACTGCCGTCGTCATCGTATCATTCCTCAGTAACCTGATATTGACAATATCTTCTCTGACAAGTCCGCATCTCACGGATGGTCATCTTCGCAAAGCCTGTCATGCTGTCACCACTGTCATGCGTGTCACCAGCTGAACAAACCCGGCGCGGTACCATGAGAAGCCGGCGTTTGTTACAAGAAGACATCTTCCGGAATTCAGAAGATGTACAGAAGTCATGCAGAAGACGTTCAGAAGATATCTTCTGAATGCCTTCTGCATGTCTAATAAATTTCAACATTCGTATACGCATTCGCGAGGAATATTTTTAGGCTGAAATAAGTTTGCAAGAAGGATGAGTGCAAACAAGATGTATGGCATAATAATACACTTCTCGCCATCCTTAACAAACATATTCTCAATGTTTGATACACGACAAGAGATGATTTGTTTGTGTGGAAGGCTAAGATGCTTTGGAGACTAAAATTGCTTTAACCCCTATGGAGCGGTTTGTACCGTATACGAACACTTTGACCGCTCAGATCATAGTACATTTACAACTCGAACTGACATGACTCGTTGCAATCGCACATCCAAGCTTCGCACGCCCACCGCGATAGGTATCATTAATGCTCAAGAATGGACTTTGCACATATACCTATTATATATACCTTACGCACGGGGCATTTCGTTGTGAGCGAATCCCCAAAGTTGCTCGTGTCATGGGATGTAATATGTGTAAAATCTATCCTAAAGTGTGAGAAATCGCGGTGTTGGTGACATACATCGGCATGGGTATGCCGGTTCAATGGTTTGTATCATATCACATCGCCATGCTCTTCATACGGGCCATATATACGTCCCCGATATTCATTTATTGCTTAAAACACTCCATTTACGCCTTAAGTATGGAAAACATTGTAAAACTAATGTTTTTTTTTCTTGTTTTTTGGTGTTTTTTTCGCCTACTTGCTTGAATATTTCGATATATCGACGCGTTTGACAAAAAATATCATTACCTATTCCAAAACATGAATAAAGGAGATTGTTTTCTGGTCGTGGGATGACTTATTACTCGATTATGCGGTTGCGAGAACTCAATTTTCACAAATTTGGTTCCTGGCACGGCGTGTTTTTTTGCCTGTATATTGTCGATATATCGTTGTATATATCATGTGCGCATGCATGCGATAGCTCAACATGACCTTCTATGGGTTGTGGAACATATGTCGAATCTCGTGCACCTAGCATGATACCATATACCACGAACACAATGCATTTGTAAAACATATGTTTTTCGCAAAAGGTTCCATCCGCTCCATAGGGGTTAACAATATTACTTTTCAATCAAGAATCTAATCATAAGGAGGGCCACGCATATTATTATCCTAACTAGCTAAGTGTCTAGAACTACTTCACATTCATGTTCTAAACAACTAGTCTAATTACCTAGAAACGATGTTCAACTAACATGCACACATGGCACAGGTCTTGGACCACGCAAAAACATGGGTTTTCCACTCGCTCGTTTTTAACCGATCTGAAAAACAACGCACACCAAAATACCAACACTTAGTAGAGTGAAAACACACAATGAATACAAGCACAAATTCCTAGGAAGGGTAAGGTAAGTACCTTTACTCTTCTAGTTGTGGGCGATGGGCTGAAAATGCGCTTTTCCCACTTGCTCATTTTCAGCCGATCTGAAAAACAAAGCGCAACTCAAAACCAAAGGTTAGTAAAGCGGAAAAACACAACGCATAAAGGCAGTATTTTCTAGGTGTGACACTAGGGGATGATAGAGCAAATACCTTTACTTGTGGTGTCGAGGTTGGGCTGAAAATTTACCTTTTGGACTAGGTCATTTTCAGCCGATCTGAAAAACAAAGCGCAACGCAAAACCAAAGGTTAGTAAAGCGCAAAAATAGTACGAGACGAAATACAAGATTGCCGAAGGAAAACAAAAAGGCCTAGTGGTGTGAGTTGGAATCGAACCAACAGCATCTCGTCCAAAGGACGAGCGAGAACACATGTCTCGTTCACACCTCAATTAGACGCTAAGCACGCCGAAGTGCGCGTAAAAAAACCAAGGCACGAAAAGCACCCGCAATCACTATTGAAGTATTGCGTTGTGCAACGTTTTTCTGTTAGACGAACTATTTTAAAAGGACCACTTCACCCAGCAGCAATCCGCGGAAAACGAGGCTGCGGTGGAATTGAGTTGGATGCAGGTGTAAAAGTGGTAGATGCAAATTTCACTTCAACGTTAAATAAAATTCAAACTCGAACGGTCATGTCGATGCGCGGGGCGGTGCTCGTGCTCACTCCCCTGCGCTGGGCCTGACGATGCGATGCGATGCGATGCGATGCGATGCGATGCGATGCGATGCGATGCGATGCGATGCTAATGCTAGCTGACGATGGCGCCTGACCACGACCGCGACCACACGCCAGCGCCACACCAGCGCAGCGCAGCGCTGGCAGATTTTCCGGGTTTGCTATCCGCGGTATCGTGCAGTCATCACGTCTCACGCGACTCACTGCGCGCGTGATCGACTGTTCGACCGTTGCTAGGAGGGATGGTGCTCTAAAACAAGAGCAGTTTCTTCTACCAAATTCGTCGGCCGTTTTAACTTAGTAACTTGGTACGTTTGCCCCTCTCCCGAACAAACCACTTGTTTTTTTGCACTTCTACCTACACCACACAATTATGCCCAATATTGTGCACCTCATATGTTTTTTTTTTCGCGATTTTTTAAAGCTTTTTTCAAAAAAAGAAAAAAAACATACGGAAGACACCCCAGATACCTTCTGTGCATCTTGTTACCCTCCAGAGATGTCTTTGAGGAAGACATGTCTTCTGGAGATCTTCTACTTTTGGGAAGACACGCCGACGTTCCACCGAATGTCTTCTGAGTCCTCTTCTAGGCGTCTTCCTTACTTTTTTGAGGGTCTTATACGCGTCTTCTAATGTCTACCTAATCATAATACTCAGAAGACATTCGGTGGAACGTCGGCGTGTCTTCCCAAAAGTAGAAGATCTCCAGAAGACATGTCTTCCTCAAAGACATCTGGAAGATGTACAGAAGGTATCTGGGGTAGCTTCCGCAAGCACAGTCAAGAAGACGTCCGGAAGATGTTGGGAACTGTCTTCCGCGTGTCTTCCGCGTGTCTTCCGCACCTCTTCTGGGTTCAGGAAGACATGTCTTCCCCGAAGATGTCCGGAAGATGTACAGAAGATATCTAGGGTATCTTCCGCAAGCATATCTAAGAAGACGTCGGTAAGATGTCGGGGAAATGTCTTCTGCATGTCTTCCGCGCGCCTTCTGAACGTCTTCTGAGTGTCTTCCGCAACTCTTCTGATATATGGGCTGCATATCGGCTGATATATGGGCTACATATCGGCTGATATATCGGCTGGTATATAGGGTGCATATCGGTTGATATATGGGCTGATGTATGGGATGCATATCGGCTGATATATAGGGTGCATATCGGCTGATATATCGGCTGCATATCGACCGATGAAATTTGGAAATCTAACGTAAAGCAAAATGACAATAGCAGAATCTGAAATCAAGCATTCCAAAACTGAAATCTGAAATCCACCGTAGAGCAAAATCAGCCAAAACTGAAAATCGGAAATCTAATGTGGAGCAAACTGACACATATAAAAATCTGAAATTGGTTTGTAAAATCTGAAATCAAGCATTCAAAAAACTGAAACCTGAAATCTAACGTAGAGCAAAATCAGCCAAAATTGAAATTTGGAAAATCTAACATAGAGCAAAATGACAAATGCAAAAGTCTGAAATGGAGCATTCCAAAAACTGAAAACTGACATCCAACATAGAGCCAAATTAGCCAAAATTGAAAATCGGAAATCTAACGTAGAGCAAAATGACAAATGTAAAAAATCTGAAATCAAGCATTCCAAAAACTGAAATCAGAAAACTAACGTAGATCAAAATTAGTTGAGATTGAAAATTTGGAAATCTAACGTAGAGCAAAATGACATATGTAAAATTGCACTTTCGCATTTTCCCTTCAATTTCAACAAATGCAACAATCTTGATTATTGCTGATTAATTACAAATGGTCATCACAAATGGTCAAATGGGGGCAAGGCCATAAGAAGATGTTGCGTCCGAACGGCACGAACACCGGACCGAAGACGCTCAAGTGTCACGAGGCGTTGAAAATGCTACAAGCGGGCATCATGAGCGCGCTAGCGTCTTGGGATAGAGACGAGGGCTACTCGAAAAACATGCTTGAAGACTTGATCGGGCAGTTGACGGTCATGGCGAGAGAGCTCACTTCGGAGCTTGTAGACTGTAAGGTACGGAAGACATATGGAAGACATCCCGAATACGTTCCGAGTACATTCCACACGTCTTCCGTAATTACCTTTTATTTGGTGATTTTGCAGGATGTTCCTAAGCTTCAAAATCTGGTGGATGAGTTCTTCAAGTCACTCGAGCGCGATGGCTCACCTGACTGGCTGGTCATCAACACGCATTTGCTTTCCCACTTCCCCGACCAACTCCTCATGTATGGTCCAATACGGGGGACATGGATGTACGTGTTCGAATCATTCAACGGGAAGATTCGAAGGTGGGTGAAGAACAATGCATATCCGGTTCAGAGTGTTATGCAAGGCTTCGGGCGGTACCGGATGGTACATGTCGTGCCTGGTGCGAGGGTGAATCTTGGTACTTCGTCGCCGGCGGGAGGCAACCACCAATCCCACCCGGCCACCCGTGCTCCCGTTCTTGGCCACCGCACCGTTGAGGGCGCCGAACACCGTGGTTTTGGGAACACAAGGCAAGCGCCATGTACTCTCCCGCGCTGAAACGAAAGCGCTGGAGCTGTGGATGCATGGCAAAGTGCCCCAATACCGCAAGTTGAAGGCAAAATTCGACGACTACGTCACCTACTGCAAGAGGTGAGTAAGAAATGAAACCCATAAGGTGCCTGGAAGACGTTTCATATATCTTCTAGGCATCTTCCACACGTCTTCGGTAAATACATGTCCTGACACTGTGCACGTATACATTCGCAGGGAAAACCATATGGTTCGGAGACGTATTGGCGCACGAGCCGGAGCGTCTCGCCTGATGGATGTGCCGCTGCATATGCACGGTAGCGACCCCAAGGTCTGGCTGGGGAGACCATTCACGGAGAATGAAGCGGCACTCGTCGAAGGGCCTCCTCGCGTGTGTCAATCTTTCGGCTCGGTCGTGGTTCGAGGAGTTTGCTATCGCACGGCAGCTCAGGACAAGACGAAGAAAACTTGTCAACGTTACTTCCGAGCCTTTTTCTCTGGAGAAAACATCAAAGGCGAGGAAATCGAGACTGACCGGTGCGTCCGTGAATGTGCGCAGAATATGTACCGAATGTCTTCTGTGTGTCTTCTCGATGTCTTCGGGGATTCTTACTATAGAGTATTGTGGCTCCAACTCGCAGGTACGCCATGGTAGATAACATCTACAAGGTCGACTTGGCCGCGAAAGAGTACATTCTTGTGAAGGGAAAGTGGTTCCCTGAATTCAACCAAGCGACGACAAAACGGTTTGCCGAGCTAAACTCGAAGTACGGGCCGGACAATACCGCAAAGGTGGTGTACACATACGACCCGGATGATCCCGAGACACCTTGGGACACTACTGATCCATTCATCCTGGCGGCTCAAATTGAGCACCAAGTTGTAATCAAGAAACATCCTGTGATGAAGACGGCGGTGGTATTTGATTTATAGGCTGACTTTTTCGAGTGCATCGACGATGATGGTTCACGACCGAAAGGTGCAAGACGCAAGAGGCGATCATGATAATACGCCGGGCATCGTACTTAGTGGTCTGTATGTTGAATGGATGCAATCGTACATGTATGTGTAGATAGACCTATCAATTAACTTAGCCGTATATTATGTATCATAGCAACAGAGCATGATGACAGCCTTGAAGCTGTTAAGAAGATACCTGGAATGTCTTCCGCATGTCTTCCGTGCGCCTTCTGAATGTCTTCTGTGATTACGCGACTACTGTAGTGTACGTGTGGTATGAAGTAGTTATGTGGCCAAATTGCATAATCATCACATATGTGCCGATAACACATGTCAGAATGTATTCTGGCCCAGAAGACATTCGGAACATCTTCCGTGTATCTTCCGGGAAGACTGCCCTTTGCATGTCTTCCGGGAAGATGTCTTCCGAAATCCGGAAGACATTCCGCACATCTTCGGCACGTCTTCCCCGAAGAGTGTCTTCTGGTTTCCAGAAGACGTTTCCACCCCGAAGACGTCTTTTGGAAACCAGAAGACATCATGTCTACGAAGACGTCTATAAGACGTTCAGAAGACGTCTTCTAGACGTCTTCTGATTTTCCCAAAATGTAGGGAGGGTCGAAGAATTGCTTCAGAGTGGTCGAAGAACCGTCGAAGAAACGAAGTGCATGCCACGCGTGGCGCAACGGAGCGAAAATGTACCGGAATATCCTGGTTCACTAGATATCAGAGGGTCTCGAACTGTGTCTGGATAAACTCTCATAATAATATAAACCCTAAGCTAGATATACCCCGAACGGTCTCGCAACGGTAACGGAGTCTAGCCTACCTGTGACACAGCGTGTGTCACAGCACGAGCCTACAGATCAGTCAGCAGTCCAGTGTTGGCCTAGGGGTCTGTCATAGGGACTCCCAGTCAGGGCTCCCTATACAGATTCCAGCACACCACCCCAGCACTGTGGGTGGTGACTGGCTAGGAGAGTCAGAAGTGTAAGTTGCTAGGGCAGAAGCTAGGGTGACAGGTCCTAACTGCTAATCCAACTGTGCCATTCTGATACACAACTTGGAACCCTCTAGCTAGTACAAGAGCAAAAGCATACAGGCAATTGAGTGTCCTGCTAAACTACTGAAAGAGTCTGCACCAGCAAGTCAGATTGAAGAATATAAAGTTGTCAAAGTAAATCAAACCAAATTGAAGACCGTGTTGAGGTCAAAGTACATCCCAGTACACCACCAGAAAGTGGTGCACTGCCAGAGCCAGAAGGAGATCTACTCGGGGTCAAAGTTCAGAGGAGCACCTTCACCACATCGATCACCGTAGTAGCCCGCAGTAGCACGGCGGAGCAATACGGGGCGGCCAAAGTGTAAGGTGTCGATCACTGAAAAATCATTCGCCAGAGAATTTGACGGAGTCGGTGTTGTTGATTCGTCGATCACGGGAGGTTGCACCGCACCGGGGTGCTGCCAAGTGCTGCCCGACGGTGGGGCCTCGTCATCTGAAGACGATGCCGGCGACAGCGGAGGACCGTCCTCAAATAACACGGCAGGCGGCGGCGGCCCGGGATGCCACGGCACCGGAGCCATATAGAGGCCCTGCCGCATCTGCTCCCGCCGGTGGAGACGAGGTGGAATAGCACACGGCATCGTACCAAGCGGTGCCTCCTCATCCGACACCTGCAAAAGGTCGGTTTCGTTGGCCACCGTGAAGGTGGCAGCTCCCACTCCCATGACTGAAATCAAGAGAATGAAGGAAAGAAGGAAGGGCATCCCCCACATACCCGGCTGAGCGGGGAAGCCCCATGGTGGCTTGCCGCAACCAGAGGTGCGGTGAGCACCGTCACACCAATTCCCAACGGCACCACCAGAGGGAGGTGCGTGGGCTGCGGGCTCCGACGCATGATTCGCCGAGATGGCAGGAGCCCGCGGCTGGCGCGCGTGATCCGCCAAGACAGCCTGCGGTCTCAGCCTGAAGCTACCGTCGGGGAGGTCCTCGTAATCATCCGTGTCGTAGCCAGTCAGGTCGACCGGCATAACCGCGGCGTGGTTGACATTCTCCACAATGCCCTTGAACTCACCGTCCGTGCTCGCCGTAGTGGTCACCCGTGCCGATTGAAGGGACACGGGCTCGCCGTAGCCGTAGAGCTTCAGGAGCTCCTCCTCGTCCTCCAAGACAGGCATAGCAGGGGCCGGCACGGCGGATGCCGATGCCGCCGCACCACCTGCCGGAACCTGCTTCTCCGGTGTGTCACCTGCCTCGGCAGAGTCACACACCAGAGCCGAAGCCTGCGCGTCAACACCCCCAGACGGCAGGAAGGAGGCGTGAGTGTAGTGTACCTTAGGCTCAACGGCCGCGTTGACCTCCGCCGCGAGGTCGTCCAGCCGTCGGAGGATGTCCTCACCGGGCGTCCCCGTCACCGGTGGCACCGCGTCCACGGAGAAGCCGTAGGCGGACACGTCAATGCCCCCCACAACGCCCCCGCAAAGCACCGCTGGCGGGCCGTACACCGTCGCCGCACGGGCAAAGGCGTCCGCCCCCTCATCCGCTGCTTCCTGGAACACGGCACACATGGCAAGGGCGTGCACACCCTCCGCATCCTCGTCGCCGATGGGAACGCAGAAAGCTGCGGCCGTGCCAGGGGAATGTTGGCGACCGCCAAGAGGGCAGTCGCGGTAGAAGTGATAAAGCTCCTTACCGGATTTCTTGCAGCGAACACAGAGCGGCTTTGCCCGCTGCTCGTCGCGATCGAAGCCCACGGCGGGTGGGTTGTTCACACCCATGCGAAAACCCCGCTGGGGCTGCCCCTGCCGCTGCGGCTGGCGTCCTTGCTGCGGCCGCTGCGGCGGATCCCGCTGCCGCTGCACCACCGGCTGGGCCGCCCCGCACTGCCGCTGCACCAGCTCAGTCAACTCCTGGATCTTGCCGACCGAGGAGCACCTGGTGCTCGTCGCTGGAGAGCAAAGCCGACGCGCCACAAGAAGAGGGGCTGGCCAGGGCAGCCTTCCCGGCATCCGTCGCCGCCCATGCCTGGTAAATCTCAACCACCAGAGAGCGAAGGGCACCGAGGGAAACCGTCGCAAGATCGGCCACCATGGGGTAGCGCACCTTAACCGCGGCGTAGAACACCGGGTCAAGCCGGGTGTACAAGCTGAGCTTCCTGGTGGCTTCGGTGGGCGTCCAGTCAGCTGCTTTGTTGTCCCGCACCAAACGCTGCTCCCGTGCCAGAACGGGTTGGGGGTCAACGTTGGCGGGATAGCGGAGAGCCGCATGCTCTTGCTGGAAAGACTCCCGCAACGCCACCGGCACACAGCGCTTGATGATGTCCACCAGAGCACGCCGTCCATCTCGGTCAGCAGACGCGTCCGTCCCCGTAAGCCAGACGTGGGCGTTGCTCAGGGAAGATATCTTCCGTTGAGCTGGTACGGCCCCAAATCAAAATTTCTTTCGGCCCGTCTTCGGCCCGCCCGGTCCGAACTACAAAATGCCCGCCGCAGGCGCGAAAATTTTAATCTTAAGTATGGGAAAATGCAAAAATCGCAAAATTTTTATCAAAATTTTAGAAATTTGCGCCAAATTGATTCGGCCCCAAAGCAATTTCTCTTTCGGTCCCTCTTCGGCCCGGGCCTCATTTTGGCGACTCAGTTCGGCCCGGGGCCGGCCAATCGGGGTAAGATATCTTCCCTGGCGTTGCTGTGCTTCTCAATGACCAGCTGGAGCACGTCGTAGAGCAAGCCGTTGACCTTGCACACCACCAGAGCCATAGGCTCGTCCAGATCGAACGAGACCAACTCCAATCCAGCAGACGCGAACTCCGTACGAAGCTGCACCACCATGTCGGAGAGTAGGTTCGCGTCAGCCGTGCCGCTGAAATATTGCTTCTTGTCCCCAAGGATATCCTCGCGGATACCCTTGGCCCAAGACCGACGCAGCCGCTGCTTGTAGATTTCGTCAACGAGCTTGGACTGCTCCTGCAAATACTTCCTGGTGGCAACGTCGGCGTCCTCGTTGGAAGTAGGCGCGGGATACGCAAAAGTCGGGGTTTTTACCGTCGGCGCGTTGCGCACCGCGTCGGTCAGTCTTAGAGAGGCATCGATGTCGGAGTCCCTCATAAGGGACCTTTTGGATCTTGTAGAAACCATCACGTAGAGAGCCTGATGGGAGGTGGTACGCTGGGGCGCGTAAGGGTAGCGGCGTGGGGAGAATGCGAGTACACAGCTACGCGAAGAGCGGTAAAACCATGGCAGCGAGGGGCACTGGAAGACGAAGTCGAGGTCGAAGGTGTTGCAGTCACCAGCCCAAGAAACGGTAGATTGCTGGATCAAGGCAAAGAGAAAACCGTACAAGGACATTGCGTCGACAAAGTCCGATCCAGGTCGAACCCCCATAGCCGCCGATCAAATACTCAAAAGCTGCTCATCCCAAATTTCCCACGCGCACCCAAACGCGCCGGTGCGCACCACCTACCAAAGCGGCCGTTTTAGCCAATCATGGCCAAAAGCAATGTGGAATATAGCGTGGATGGGGCCACGACCTACCGGAATATCCTAGTTCACCAGATATCAGAGCGTCTCGAACTGTGTCTGGATAAACTCTCATAATAATATAAACCCTAAGCTAGATATACCCCGAACGGTCTCGCAACGGTAACGGAGTCTAGTCTACCTGTGACACAGCGTGTGTCACAGCACGAGCCTACAGATCAGTCAGCAGTCCAGTGTTGGCCTAGGGGTCTGTCATAGGGACTCCCAGTCAGGGCTCCCTATACAGATTCCAGCAAAATGCGTTACAATCGTAACGATGCGACGGCGAGCAGATCGTGTCATAATCGTGAATGCAAAAAATCGCGCGGGTCGCTGCCTTGGATTGTCGAAGTATTGATCATGATTTGATGACTAAGGAAAGCCATACGGCGATGACACGTGGCGTGATTCGGTGTATCGATCGAAGTAATCGATGGCAGTGGGGAAAGCAAGTGTGCGTATATACAGAATTAAAATGCGCAAATTGTGTGTAGAGAGTATTGGCCTCGGAGGGGCAGTGCGCAAAATGTCTGTAGAAAGAATGACCTCGGAGAAGTAGTGCGCAAAGTGTGTGTAGAGAGAATGGCCTCGGAGGGGCAGTGCACAAAGTGTGTGTGTAGAGAGAATGCCCTTCGAGGGGCAGTGCGCAAAATGTGTGTAGAGAATGGCCTCAACGCGTGCGCAAAGTGTGTAGAAAGAATGGCCTCGGAGGGCGTGCACAAAAGTGTGTGTAGAGAGAATTGGCCTGATGGGCGGTGCGCAAAGTGTGTAGAAACGAATGGCCTCGGAGGGGGCGAGTGCAGCAAAGTGTGTAGGGAGAATGACCTCCGAGGGGCAGTGCGCAAAGTGTGTGTAGAGAGAATGGCCTCGGAGGGGCAGTGCGCAAAACTAAAGAAAGTCAGCCTTTGTATAAACGTTAGAGCGTCTAGTTGGCGAACGCTTGCATGTGAACAAGCTGCAACAGACGCCTCGTGATACGCAAAAATCAAAAGGAGCTTCCTTGGGCCATCGGTCACTATGAAATAGAAGTGCTTACAGTCCAGTGCAAGCCCCGATTAGTTGGTGGCACGCCAAATATTCGGGATGCCCCGTCAAGGGCGTTAAGCTGTTAGACGCCACCGTTGTGAGCTGCGTGGTACTAGCATAAAACGCTCCGAAGAGTAGCCATCGGAGGTGCAACAGCTTCAACCTGGTAGACCCACTACGGTCCTCCATAACGTATAAGGTTTTTTCCACCAGAAATAAAGAGATTCAAGATTGCGGACTACAATAAAACTCAGTTCTGATAAGAATATCAATTGGAAAGAATAATCGACCAAAAAAGAACTTCAGATATTTAAACAAGAATAGAGTTGAGTGTTTCAATGGAAATTTGGTCGGTCCAATATACAATCTTGCCCTAACGCTATGAACCCCGGGGTAAATTTATTTAAGTCATGTCAGGTCACGAGGTCAGGCGTATCCCTACATCTACAGGCCGAGGCCTCAATGAGGGTATGACTGAATATTTTCATGACCGATTCCTTTTGAAAACTGTGAGTTTCTCGAGCCTCGAGAATCGAGCTTGCTCGATGATCGGGGATCGAGAAACTGAGGTTTCCTCGTCTCGGCCGGAGGCGGAGGTATCATGATACTGTGACACAGTGACACTATATAGGTAGAGCCTGAGACAGCCTTCCGCAATTCACGCTAGATCCTGCGTTGTTTTCGATGCAAACGTGCGGTGAGAAGATCTATGAAAACTCTCTTCAGAAGAAAAGAACGTTAAGAAGTTCCTAGGCGGGATCAGCAGACCGAGAGGGGACCAGTTTGAATGTTTCCGGAAGTGCAATAATGCATGCCGAGCTTCACTTCACAAGTTCACATTGATAGCGATGAGCACATGCGCGCTGAAGTATCCAGCCTCCAGAATAGCCTGAAAAGTCGAGCGCCGGTGCCGGACCAGTGCCGCACACTCGGCCTTTCTTTGCTTTGAGCAGCGCACTGAGCGCGAACGATGCTTTAGGCGACAGTCAACTTCGCGGAAATTATTAGATAAAAATGCGTTTAGCTTGCCCTGCTCACCAGCCCTGGCTTCGGGAAAACGCAAGCAGAACGGCCTTGTTTCGGGGCGTGCGCCTTACGAAGTGTGCCACGCGACTGCAGAATGCGACGAGCCAACCGGGAGGTGGTGACCTTATCGGTAAATATCGCTTTGGATTCTGTTATCAGGCGCACCTCCGCCCGGCAAACTGCCTCTCCCTCCGTGGAAGCAAGAGTGTGACGTTTTTGGTATAATTCCCGATGCCTAAGGAGCTATACCCGAGCTAAAACTCTTCCAGTTGCTGGATTCCGGAATCTTTGAGTGCATCAAACGTGCAAGGCCCCTGCAGTTATGTAGAACAGATATTGGGACACGCGTACAACTTTAATCCATATCGCTTTGCGCGTCTTCCTGTGATAGCCCGCGGAAGCTTCCGAAGTCCTTGGACTGTGTTGCCCAGCAGTTCCAAGCATAAACCCGTTTCTCGCCGTGTCGCGCACCAGTTTGAGAGACTTGCAAACTTCATCTCGGGCTCATAATCTGCTTGCCCGTAGTGAAGCTGCTATTATCTGGTGCTCTGCAGTTCAACGCCGCGCACAGGCAGCCCGCGCGGCGCATCGTGAAACTGGTAGGTGGGCGCCGCTCCATGAAGTCGCTCTGTATCGCCTCGGGCGTCTCGAACGTGCCCCCTTCATCCGGGTCTTTTTCTGGCGAGACGGCCAGCAGTCGCCTTCCGTCCTGGGGTTTTGTGGAAAGGTGCGTCCGCACCCGCACCTTCACGAACATTCCGATGCGCTTCAGACACCACTTTCTATGCGACATAGATAGATCTCATAACACCCAGGGCTCCCTTCTTCCAAGGATGTCCCCGCGCCGATCTATGTTGCGCTGTGAGGCGTTGAGGACGCCCAGTAACGTCCTGGGCCCTCGCGCGCAGCCCGGCCAAGCTTTGAAGTTCGTAACAGTGTTCACGGAACCATGGAGTGAGCAAATCACATACAGGTACCCAAATCCTTCAAGTGGTACACGTATTTAGGAGTCTCTGGCGCCCCATTCTGTTGGCCGGGCTACCCTTCGCCACTAGGCCCCACCTTTCCTTCCACCTTCTCCTCTTGCAGCGCTAGACCCATCAGCGCTTATCTCGATCGAAGGTTCCCCCGCGAAGAACGTGCTGCGCGCCCTCGAGCGCGACTTTGCGCGTATGACCGGCTCACTGGAGCCTGGAAAAGGGCCTGACGGGCCTGGCGTGATCCCCCCCTTCGTCTTCCTCCCCCGTGGCGCTTCGTCAGGAGAGCGGCTGTCGTTCTACAAGGTGCCCTGAAGTGGGCCGCGCGCTGTGTCGCGGCTGTTGCCGCACTGCTGGTGCCTGGGTTTGTGCTCGCGCTCTACCATGGAGGTGCGTCACGGCGCCTGGGAAACCCTACCACACTGCAGCTCCCCGTGCCCGAGCCCTCACCACGCCCCTGGAGGCCTGCTCCCTGCTCCCTCACAGGGTCAGGCGTCACTTCAGCACCGCCGAGTGTTGCCCCTGCACTGGCGCAGCATTTACACCGTTTGTCCTACTTGGTGCTAACTGATGAGGCGGCCGGCATGCCGGTGATGCCACCTTCGATGCTAACCAGCGCCACTGGTGCTCCTGCAGGGCCGCCTGTGCTGCCCCGTTTGGTGCTCACTGCGCTGAACACTTTGGCGATCCTCGGCTTGGCGGTCTCACTGGGCACCACAGTGTGCGCCGCGATCACCTCAGCCGTGTGCAAGGCACGCACGTGGTGGCGTGAGAACTCCGCCTCCCCCCAAGACCTTAGGGGGGAGCCTACAGGTTGCCCTCCCCGTCCGCCCTTGTACTCCCGGGGGGCTACCGACCCGCTCCCAGGCCAGCCAGGCACTCGGGGCGTCTCCCGGCTCGCGCTAGTGATGGCCAAGGCTTTGTAGTTCGCCGATGAGAGTCGTGAGAGAAGGGCGGGAAGGGGAGAGGATGGCTGTCGCCTCAGGGGAGTTCTCCGAGGCACAGAAGGAGGCCATTCTCACTGCGGCGGTACAGGTGTGTGGGCTGCTGCCCTCCCCATGGCTTTCATGCCTCAGACGGTCAGATCCGTTTGAGTAGATAAGCCGACACGCCGACGGTTGCTGCTGCGCTCTGGATGCCACGTGGATCTGCTGTGGCGGGCCGCTGCCCTGTGAGCACTGGCAGACCCAGGGTCAAGGCCTGCTCCTCTCCACCGCTGAACCGTTTATAGAGTCAAGTGGAAGCGACCTGTACCCAGCTCTCTGATTCTTTCATGCATAGTATATCCGAGGCGCCTTTTGAGGAGTAGCATTTGCATCGTTGGGAGAAAAAGAGTGCGCACGGACACAACAGTTTCGTCGTCGCCACCTTGGCTCGTGCGGCATTTGGCGTGCAGCTTAGCTTTTGATGGTCATACTTTGGCCTACGGGCTCGATGCTCTTTTGGTGTGCTGGATATTTCACTGTAGGGCACGGCTGCCTGCGGCGTCGATTACCTCTGGATGCCGTACTGCGGTGTTTCGCTTTAGGCTCAACTCCACCTGGCAGCTGGAGAGCCCTCGGGAGAGCCCTCGGGAGAGCCCTCGGGAGAGCCCTCGGGAGAGCCCTCGGGAGAGCCCTCCTCGGGAGAGCCCTCGGGAGAGCCCCCCTCGGGA
>LGRX02031305.1:0-30101 GCA_001247695.2 Cymbomonas tetramitiformis
GTGGCGGTGGCGGTGGACCTGGCACGACGCACTGCGTAGCGTCGCACGCGTCGTTCGTCACGTGATCGCACGTGTAGTAATGCTGGCTGTTCGTAGATTCGTCGTCGCCCGCGATACCTGCCGTGTTTTGTTGCGCGTAATTCTCGTGCCCCACGCAAAAGCAGCGGACGTTCGACTCGTTCTTCGGCGTGCAGCACACGCTGCGATGACCCGGGCATCCCACGATCGCTGGCACCGCGTCGCACGCGCACTGCCGTGCCGCGTAGTCGGGGTAGATGCAGTCGGTGGCGTCGCAAAAACTACGGCAGTACGCGTCGTCGTTGTGTGCCGGGTCGTTCAGCCACCCCTCCACCTCCGTGCTGGAGTTGCAGATCTGTGTCACACCGTTCGCCACGAACCCCACGGCGATACCGCACGTCGACACGTACACGCGCGGCTCCCACGCGTAGGTTGTCTTCGGGTTGATGGCCCACGCGTACGGACAGACCGCGCGCCAACGCTCAGGGCGATCGAGCACCGTGTAGTCCACGTTCTCCATGTAGTTCGTGCACAACCCGAAACGCGCGCACGAGGGGTAGTACAACCAGGTATCCTGATGCGTGACGCCCGGCGGCTCGGGAGTGGCGTGAGGCCCCGGAGGGAGCGAGTACGGCGACGGCGGCGCGTGCACGGCGTCGCCGTTGACGAACGCACCGATCACGCGCATGGATCCGTAGAAATCCTTATCCTCGGCGAAGCGTGGAAACGCCAGGTCCACCTCGTCGAACATGCGTTCGAGCAGGTTCACGGCTTGGTCGTAGTTTTGGAAGTGCAGCACGCCCAGCACGATGACGCTGCCCTCGCGCACGGAATGCACGTGGGCGTTTTTCGCTGTCGTGGCTATCCGATCGGCGTAGCTCACGGACTGGTCGCAGAAGTTGGTGATGAATTCGCTTCTGAAGGATTTGTCCTCTACGTACTGCGGATAGAACTGACCATCGAAACGCACTTCGTAACGCGCCTCGTACGTGTCTTCGCCGCTGTCGCTGCTCCGATCCGCCAGACGCACCGTTGCGTATATCGCCAGACCCGCAAAAACCGTGGTCAAAACTGCTGTTACGATCCAGCAATAACGATCGACGTTGTCTGTCATGACGCGCAGACCCAGCAATACCAGAATAATACACGCGCGCGAGTGTGTATATATATATATACATATACGCACATGGGTGCCGTTTTGTACAACTGATCGCACGAGCACCACACCGACGTCAATATATAATGAAACGCTGTTGGACGCGTTTAAGAAAGCGCCAATGGAGGTACCTCACACAATTAATGTCATGGCCCACACTCGCATCGCAACGCAGCGGGTGCTCGTGGACGCGTCACCCTTGCATCTACGCGTGACGCTAAAAAAAAGTGCCACGATACAGGAGATTGTCGCCATCGATTACGACAGCGTGACACCGGTCGTGTTCGCGACGCGCGCCGACGCGGGCGTGCAGCGCGACTTGTTTTGTTTGTTTCGCGATTTTATGACCGTACGTCACACGAGCTTTGTAAGCAACGACGTTCATCGTTGGAGCGGGTGGTTCTGGTACAGCCTCAAACGATGCGCTCTGAACTCCGCGCGCCATTTTTTGTACGCCTGCCTACAGAACGGCGCGTTGCAGGGCACGCCCGTGTCCGATACAATAATGGACCGCGTGTGCGCCGTCGTTCACCCCCACAACGGCATGTTCAACGAGCTCGATCTCATAAAAACCGCGCGTCACGATATCTATACGAACGCTCTACGACGCCTGACGTACTCACCCGAATGTTTTGCAGCCGACGATCGCCGACACGTACGGTGGTTCCGACGTCACGGTGTGGTCTATTTGCACGCGTTCGCCGATCTCGCGCGTATCACCGATTGTGAAACCATGAGATCCCGCGCGCGACAGTTTTTGCGCGTCGGTCGCGACGCCTTGAACGCGTACGTCGACTTTTTGCAAAACACCAGCAGATGCGAGGCCGCGTGCTTTTTTGCGCCCGCGGACAAATCACTGGCGTGCACGAAACGCGGATACCCCATCTACTACTACTGCGTGGATGACGCCGATCGTGACGGGCTTTTCATGACGATATACGCAATGGCCACCATCGTGAGAACGTACAGGCACGCTCGCTACGACGAATACGTGACCACGGCGTGGTCCGTTTGGGCTTTCTGGGTGCCGCCAAAGATCACGGAGATACCGCTGATTTTGGCCGACGAGACCTTTCAACGGGCGCAACGCCGTTGAAAACTAATTTATTAGTTATAAAGGCTTCCGGTAACATTATTTTTTTACACCCCGCCTTTTGTATATGTGTACGTGCCTATATCTTGGTCGTAGTGAAATTGTTCGCGCTGCACACGAACCGAGCGTAGGTCCTGTGCGATACTCAGGGCTTTGTCCGTTTTTTACAATATAAGAGGTTCAGGTCAACCAATAGCTGCACGAAATGTAGACCTGTTTAGGTGGTGCTTAAGTTTCTTAGTTTACCACATGAAGGAAGATGAAAGCCAAGCACGAGCGAGCTGCAACTACGTACATAGGATAAACAACCACTGCTGCAATAATAAAATATTTCTTTTGCTATGTCAACGTATTGCAAGTCCTCTTTATGATTCTGTAATGACTTATTTTTACACCATACATAAGTAATCGATAAATTTAAATATGTCATCTTGATATTCCTTATCTTCTTTCATATCTTCAGTTGATTTATCTATTTTTTCTGCAAGATACTTAAAAACAGTACATATCAAATCAAAATACCCTTTGGATACTGGCGTCGTCATCTGCGAAGAATGTAGCTTACGTTCCTCAACTTGTACTCTGATATATTCCACCATAAATTCAAAAAGTTTATTTGTGAGATTTGGGTATATATCTTGTAATTCGGTAACAGTAAGATTTAACTTGCCTTTTATGACCTCAAAAACCTGAAGTATCGCTTGTTTTTCGGTAACCATTTTTAAACAAGTTATAAAGTCAAACCGTTCTTTCGAATTTGCGGGAAGTAAAGCAAGAGTATAATACAGTAATTGCTTATAATCTTCATCGTCACGATCTGAAACTGGAACCGCCGATGCCACCGCCGCAGGACCAGCGGAAGGTCCTGCCCTGGCGGCCGGGGTGGGTTTTTTACGTTCGGGCAGCTCCGCGGCCAATCGTGTATTATCTTGTTCCAATTGTGTTTTTTCCTGTGTCAATTGTGCTTTCTCTTGTATCAATTTTGCTTTTTCGTCCAGACACTTATTCAAGTCGGTTTCACCACGCTGGATCTCGGAATCTATACGCTCTTCCCGTTTGACTCCATTAAATAAGATTTTACGCGCTCTCACTTGCTGCTGACTTTTGCCTGCACCAAGTGAGTCGTATTTATCGCCGGTATTTAATGCTACTTCTTTACACAATTCATGGGCTACTGTTCTATTATCTGCCCAACCGTAATTTAGGTTCTCACCGTTCACTGCATAAGGCGTATATCTTGGTGCAGCCTGGATGCCCTCTGTTGTACCATCCTCTTTGCATGCCCACTTCCACACCGGCATTTGCACAGACATTATGACGACGTTTCTGCAAATAATTTTGACTGGTATTTATACTGGCAAAAGCCTACGGTACGCATTGTATAGACAACAATAAACTCTCTTAACCCTGCGCCCTCTGCATAGGTGACGAATAGTGAAATTGCTCGCCCTGCACCCGATTGCAGCGTAGGTTTACCTCATGAGGAACGCGCACAATAACCTGTCAACAGTTTTTAGGTTTCGCCACTTAGGCCTGTACAACGAACCGGTGAATACGTTTGACACACTTTACAAAGAACTCAAGGTGTTAAATATTTATGGGCCTTAAAATACAAGTGTCCACGCTTTTTCGGCCTACGACACTAATTTTCAAACGTGGCAACAGCACAAAGTCGAAGAACACTTAAGAACTGCAACGAGTGTCACACCACTCACCATTTCTGACGCAAACAAGACTTGTTCGGCAAGCTTGGTACTTTGGCACTTGCTTTTACAAAATACGAGGTTGCAGGAATACTCAAACTATGGAAATACCCCAAGCTAATATGGCTGGGAAGTCTTTAATTACAAACCCAAAACAGTTTTGACACCTTCCTGCATCTCGTGATCACTTTTGGCTTCTGCAGGATCCTCAAAATATTTATGTCCGATAGCTCTGACGGTTCTAACAAAAAGGTTGTCGAGTTTGCAGGAACGCACAACGATTTCTATTTATCACAAACTAATAACACATGCTCAATACGCAGACGATGGGACAAACTCTGCTTATGGAAATATACAATGAGCTTGGGGTGTCACAAAATACATCAGACTGCACGACCGGTCTTGGTGCCTTTTCTTGCACACCACCAGATTGCAACAGCACACTACCCTAGCTACTAAGTTTACGGAGTAAGATATCTTCCATGTGTATCATACAGGCAAGAATAACCTATAATTGTTGCGTATCTCTGTGCAAATTCTGCTTGTTTGCAAAGCTTCATCGCGGCCACGGCGATACCGTCTTGGACCATGTTTTTTTGTACCATGCTCATAGCACCGATAGCTCCCTTCTCAATATAAGCACCTATCACCTTATGCAACAGCTCGCTGTACTTTTCTTTCTCGTTGCTAGTCATAAGTTTGTATTCTTTGTCATACAAGACAGAGTCTATCACAAAGTCACATACAGAACAAATTTCCCACGCATCAAAAGCCATATCTGCGTCTCTTTCGCGAAAGGACAAAAAAAAGTCCCGAAAGTACTTGATGACCTTTGGCGAAGAATGGAAATACCAGTCACGAAAAACTACCAACGCCGCTCTAAAACTTACTATTGAACTGTGTCGCACGCATTTGTTGAGCATGTCTACCTTCACAATAATCTCCTGACATTTCGTATAAGCCAAGTGGGTCCGCGTGCCGTATTGTATCGATGTGGAGTTAACAACTTCTATGTGGTCGTGCATATAACGCACCTTCGACCAAGACGGTTTCCCTGTTGTTAAGTATGTTCTGACTCTGTTACTGTACTCGTCTGTACAGCTCAGATACAAAAGTATGTTTTCCAACAAACCGACCTTAACGGTATAATGACTGCGCAAAAAAAAAGTGCGGAAGTACCTTACGAAGATCGCATCATCATAGTTGAAAGTATCATCGACAGTCCTTGAAGCTTTACGTAACCAAGGAAAAAGTTTATCGTTTACTTCAGTTTTTTTAGCAGATGAAAACAAAATATCGCTGTCGGACGTCAGGTTCGCGACACTCATACCACAAATGTGGCGCAAGAAAAAAAGCCAAGAGCCTTTGAAAAAAAGCTCATATTCTTGCTCGTGCTTAAGCTCAAGGGCATCAAACTCATCCAGAAAGGCGGTAACTTTTTTTCGCATCACCTCTTGCATTTGAGGCCACAGGTGGTTCTGATGAACGAAGGGAGAGCAGGGTTCAAGCTGCAGGGCATCCATGGTTTGTGTAAGTTGGCGTATGTTTTGGGTTAAACGCTGGCATAGCTTGTCCTGATCCCGCTGGTAGTACCGCTCACGCCCGATAAGACAATACGACTGTTGACGATCCTCGCATCCGAAGGGTTTTGTAAATTCATTCTCGGCCAAAGAATAATTGAGAACGCAGTCGTACGCGCACTCGTCCCTAAAGAGTTTGCACGCGAGAGTGGCGTGTATGCGGTCCGCTTGCGGTAGACAATCAAGTACCAACCCGATCGTTCCCGAAGGATAACTATTTATGTCCATCTTGAACACGCGTATTTTGTTATTTTACCAATAGAACGCGTACCTACTTTGTAGTAAACCGTGGTCGTGTGGTGAATACACTGTAGGTCAGCGAGCGCGCTTCTTAAGTTTTGTTTGTATTTTGGGTTTGACTAAATTTGACAAATGTGACGGTGACCGTGCTCCGCAGCTATTCTGGGTTGATCATCAATTTCACTGTCGTGTCGACACGCGCCCGGCGAATCTGATTCGGCTTGCGCGCGCGCCCACGCGATCCGCTTCCGGAGCCGGACCTGTCGAGACCTCATACCTCTATGACGGTCGAGTTATAAAAAAAAATCGATACCATTTTTGACTTGGTCGCGTAGACCTCCCATGACTGCGCACCACGGGCTATACACACGACGGTGTATCGACCTACAGTGCAGTACAGTACAGAGGTAATTTGCCCGCTGATATACCATAAGAACATAACGGCAAGCTCCGTGTATAAAGCGCCCTAAAGTTACACAAAACCAGCTAACTTACTGTAAGCAAAAAAATTGTTGCTGAACATGAAACCACAACGAAGAAGTAGTTCTTTTGGTTGGACAAAAGGTACAAAGTCTATCGAGCAAAAGCATTGTTACTATTTGCGGCAAAATGGGTTTTGCTGGAAGCTGGCCGCCGGAAAGCCTTGTTGGGCAATTCACGACGAGACGTACCCGTCAATGAAATTTGGTACAGAAGGGACAAAACCCAGAAATAAGAAACCGCGGAAAAACACCCAAGTACCAGCGTTTGTTGCAGAAGCGCAGGTTTCTACCAAAGTCGGTCAGCCGGCAACTCGTAAAAGCGAGGAGCATAAACTGGCAGACGACAAATTTGAAGCCGAACTTGCTAAATTTATCGATGCCATTGCAGAGAAAGATAAAGAAGGCTAAACGTCCTAAACGTTATCCCAACTGTAACCTTCGTCTTTGCTAGATTTTTTCGAGTTTGCTATACCTTCAACGGCGAACACCCCTTATTCCCACAAAGCGTGCAATCGCAACCTGTGCGATACTCAAGGCTTGTCTGTTTTTACAAATATAATAGGTTACAGTGTATACCGGTAGCTGCACGAAATGTGGACCTCTTTAGTTGGTGAGTACATAATTTATTAGTTATAAAGGCTTCCGGTAACATTATTTTTTTACACCCCGCCTTTTGTATATGTGTACGTGCCTATATCTTGTTCGTAGTGAAATTGTTCGCGCTGCACACGAACCGAGCGTAGGTCCTGTGCGATACTCAGGGCTTTGTCCGTTTTTTACAATATAAGAGGTTCAGGTCAACCAATAGCTGCACGAAATGTGGACCTGTTTATACGGTGCTTAATTTTATTAGTTTATATAAGTTATTAAGGCACTCGGTAACATAATGTTTGAGCACCCCGCTGTTCTAATATGTGCACGTGCGTATAACCTGACCATAGTGAAATTGCTCGCCCTGTACCTGAAATCAGCGTAGGTTGACCTCATAAGGTACGCACACAATAACCTGTCAACAGTTTTTAGGTTTCGCCACTTAGGCCTGTACAACGAACCGGTGATTACGTTTGACACACTTTACAAAGAACTCAAGGTGTTAAATATTTATGGGCCTTAAAATACAAGTGTCCACGCTTTTTCGGCCTACGACACTAATTTTCAAACGTGGCAACAGCACAAAGTCGAAGAACACATAAGAACTGCAACGAGTGTCACACCACTCACCATTTCTGACGCAAACAAGACTTGTTCGGCAAGCTTGGTACTTTGGCACTTGCTTTTACAAAATACGAGGTTGCAGGAATACTAAAACTATGGAATTACCTCAAGCTAATATGCCTGGGAAGTCTTTAATTACAAACCCAAAAAAACAGTTTTGACACGTTCCTGCATCTCGCGATCACTTTTGGCTTCTGCATGCTTTTCAAAATAATCACGTCCGATAGCTCTGACGGTTCTAACAAAAATTCCATAAAACTCATCTGTAACGCACCACAGGTTTTTGGGGACTATTTCTCCACAGAGTCCAATACGAAGCATCGTACGCAAAGCGAGGTACACCTTGGGACACTGCCTGACCGTATCGGGTGGCGTGAAACCAAACTCCGTACCCTCAAGACGGCTGTAGCAGTAGCGTGCACACAGCAGCGCGGGTTGTATTGCAGAACCGTGCTGAACCTTTTTTTCAGTTAAAAATGACCAAAAGAGTTGCGCCCAATTTGGTGAAGAAGTTGCCTGGCTTCTAAACACCCGGTCCAAAACGTAGTGGGTGTGAGACAGATACATTTCTAGCCGTATAGAAATGCTGTCCACGGTCGACTGTTTGTTCCTAGACGCCAACAGGTCAACAATCGTCGCGTCCAAAGAAACATCCGACCACAGCGCGTGCAACTTGCCACACACGTGGTACCATTCTTGTGCATCTTGAACGTTCGGCAAGCCGCCCTGAAACAACGGTTCGCTCTCGAAACTGATACAGACTTGTGCCATGTACGTTTCTGTATCCGAGCAATTTATGAAATCCTTCTCGTCTACGAAGGCTGGTACTAACCGCTTATCCAAATTGAATGAAAGTGGACCCAAAGTTAACAGCACCGGAATAAGTTTCGGTGAAACTGTGCCAAACGCGTAAACTTGCTCACGAAATTGAGCTCCGACCATGATGTCACGCAGACGGGTAAAATACGTAGTTGCTCGTGACATAACTGCAAGGAAAACACGTTTTCAGCTTTTCAACCGCAAAAGTAAAACAACGTACGTCGCATATGACAGGTTGCCCACGTACCCGCGTACAAGTTTTTTTGAAACCAAGTTTCCGTGATGTAGAACCGGTCGCAGGAGTCGTCCAGAGTCACCCAGAGCAAATCAGCGATGAACATTTGGAGGCTACTCGCGCAAGGTGAGAGCACTTGTACTATTTTCTTGCGCAGAACCTGACGTTGCTCACTACAGGGTACATCTTCTGACAAAAGAAATGGCCCCTTTTCTAAGGTGGTAAACGGCACTACCTCAGCTGTTAAATTTAGGCACGCCGGTGTGGGCTGATCTAGTTTAAAAATGTAAAGGTACAAATACTCCTCGACAAGCTGCGCCGTGTTGGTATCAGAAAAATAATGCGCAGGTAGCTCGACACGCGCTACGCGGCTCAAAGTACGAATAGGGTCAGCCCTGCGTGCCATATCACACACGGCTGCAAATACCTTATATTCTAGTACTGTTTGCTCGGCAACTGACGAACCAGTTTGCGTATAGCCGATAAGACGCTTTTCATCAGCGTTCCTCAGCTTGGCACTCACGGCCTCAAAATCTTCTGACAAGATATGCTTGACGTAATGTACCAAGGTTGCCTTATTCACACAACTAAGGACAGCTGTATCTCGTGGCCGAAGTAAAGACGACACCGGTTCTATCATCCAACTCGTTTCAAATACATTAACGGAACCCTTGTTAGAGTTGGGAACTTTTGATAGCGCCGCCATTTTTTTTTTGAACCTGTAAGAGAAAGTTCGCTTTGATTAACACTGTCGACGCCACGCCGTAAATAGGTTCGGCACAACGCGTTCGTGAGAGGAGTGCAGCTGCACAACTTAAACTGGTTCGTTTATTTTTAACAGTGGCAATTTACCAAATCCGACGGTCCATGATTTCAGAGATCAAAATACGATGCATTCCTTTGTCGCTCCCCATCGGGCGTATGAGTAAATTAATTTCCCCGGGCCTACTCTGGGCCGGATGACGAACGTCGCCTCCAATTGAGGATTTTACTGTGGCAGTTTGAGGGAGCCACGTACGTTAAATACCATATTGGACACATTATTACCCACTGGACCTACCAGTACTCGTACCGTAGGCCCCAGGGGCGTGGTTATTTTTTTTATAATCCACTGGGTCGTATAACATTTTTAACAAACCACTTAAGATTTTTGAGTGTCGGTGCTTCGGTCGAGCTGAAGTTTACAAACCGTCGCTGTGTAAATTTGAATCGCCCTGTACTCCGGTCGTCGTCGGTGCGCCACACGTGCACTCGCACCGCCAGCAGCCCAACACCATGACGCTTCGCGGGCACGTTCTTGCGCAACGTATCGTGGACGGCGCGTCGACCTATCAGATCCTGCGGTGCGATCGCTGTGCGCCTCACGCGTGCACATTGTGCGAATCGGTGTGCCGCGTCAGATCCAAGCGCGTCGTGCGCGACGTGCGCTGCACAAACATTCCCACCACTCACCCGCTGGTTGCGTACGAGATCGACGCAAAGACGGAACGCGCGGTCCGCGCGGACGCTCCGGACGCACCTTTTACCTCAAAGGTTCTGATGCATTGCTTGGTCGCGATCTGCGAGGCGCATCGTCGCGCGGCGTGCAACAAAACGCAACGGGCGCGCGTGCTGGAATTGGCCCCGTGTAACGATTCGCGAGTGGGAATGCGGCGGCTGTTGGACGCGCGCAAGAAGGCCGCGCGTTGGAAACAAGACAACTTCATACGATGTCTCGTGCGTGCATTGGACGCGTGCATCGCCGGTGGGTGGATCTACCTGCGCGATTGCGACACCCCTGCAGCGCATCTGCAATTCGCCCTGCAGTATGGCACACGCGCGATGCTCTGGTGGTTTGTGACGACACGCAACCAAAATCCGCGAGTCGTACGCGGCAGCGAGCATCTGCGGTTTGCGTTATCGGTGTGCGACAGCGGCGAGCCGCACGCTCTACCGTTGCACGAAACGAGCGACTGGCCGTCTTGGGCCCGTCGAGCGCTCACCCAATTTGTAGACGACGCCGCATCTATCGCCCACGCGTCGCCGGAGCCATCCTTGGCGGATGTCGAGGCGGATTGCGCGGGTTTGACGCTGGGGCAGGCGGTGGTGGTGCGCACCACGCGCTCGTGCGTTGCCCCGGACGTGCGCGGGTCGCGGAAGATTTTGGAGTTCGGCGATCCGTTGTCGTACGCCGATCTGACGTTGGCCGCCACCGAGATGTTGCAGTCGCTGACCGCCAACGAGGCGAGCCCCGTTATCGTCGTGGACGCGCGGACCCCGGCGCTGCGCGTGACGCTCTACACCCTCGAGCCGACCGCACCGGGCGGGGCGTGCACGCACATACGATGCACGAACAGATGGACCTGCGAAAACACGTGGCGCAGAGCTCTGCTGGTGCGGTCCAAATTTCGTTTTGCGAGCGTGTTGCGGTTGCATTATAAAGACGGCGACGCCGATACGCACCTGGCCCGCTACGTCCGCGAATGCTGCGACGTCCGCAGCGAGAACGAGTTCATGGAATACGCCGCGATGCTGACGTCCGGGCGCGTCGTTGTGGAGTGCGCCGATGTGCCGCGCGCAACCGGGATCACGATACAGCTGGGCGACACCGCGAGTCCGGCGTGCAGCACCAGCGCTGTGGTGGCGGGCTGTTGGCTACGTAACGATCTCATCGGACTCGACGCGCGGGTGGTTAGCGTACACAGTCTGCGCGAGCTCGTTACCGGCGTGCCCCCGAACATTTTTCACGAGGAGGAGCATCGCGTCGCGATGTTGGAAGTGCTGTGGAGCGGACGCGACTGCGTTCCCGATTGCGTGGTGGGTCTGGATTTGAGCGATCCAAGCTGGCGCGTATCGCCGTATCCCAGTTTGCGTGTTACGTATCAGATCTCGCAGGACGTGCACTGGCCGCAGCTAAACCTGGAGATCGCGACCGGGTACGTTTGTGCGGACGCGTTCGATTGGATGGCGTTAGCTCTACGAGTCAATTCCGCTCGCATCACGGTGTACCCGGAAGCGGGTGGCAGTCGGACGGCGCGAGAGGAGTGCGATCGGAAGTTGCTTTTGGCACGTACCGAGTTGGAGTACCTGCGGACGGGACCGGTGGCTTAGCTCGGCTGCGTCGTGACTTGCCGCCAACTTATAGTACCGCCCAACACCCGCACGTTTTCTCGGTGGACACTGCAAGCCTGTGAATCAGTCGAAACCAATGGATCCGGTGCCCATCACGGCCGACGTTATCGCGAGCGCCACAAACGCCGCGCTAGCCAAATTGATGTGGATGGAAATTGACCAGATGGAACTCGACAGCTTTAAACGCCTGACGATGCACCTGACGGGCGCTCACGATATCACGTCCGCGTACTACGTCACACGCGTCGTGCGCGGCGTGTTGTTTATTAACCGTGGCCGCGGTCAAAACATTTTCGTGCACCATCCGTGCGAGGCGGTGTTGTCAACTAGCATGACTCAGGGTGAACACGTCGACCCCTTCACCGAGATCGATATCGATACGGTTTGCGCCAACTTGCTGATGATCGGCTCGACGGAGGCGCACACGGCGCGCGGAGTTACCATCGATACATTCCGACGGTACGACCTGACGTTGCAGCGCGTTTTTAACGTACGTTTTTGGACGGCCCTGTCGCAAGCGGTGCGGAGCACGGCGGAGCCCAGCGCAGAGGCCAAGGCGCAACCAACTCGAGGCGGTGAATCCGCAACCACGTTGAAGGCGCAGCGCGTGGCCGTGCGCGACGAGTATTACAACTCCGAAAGTTTTTATCGTTTTTCCAGATCCTCCGTGAAGCAGGTGCGCGAAAGAATAAAGGGTCCCTTGATAGACGAGGCCACGGATGCGCTCGCGATGCACGCGTACGCGAAGTTGGTTCTCGAGGACACGCACCCTAAGATGGACCGGGACGAGTGTAAAAGCTTCATAGAACTGGTGGAACGGCGGTTTCAAGGCGCGGTGTTTCGCCGTTGCGGTATTCACGAGGCGCCGTGGTCGTTGGTGACGACGTCGCGAGCTTACAGCACTTGGTCGCCGTTGGCGTACGCGTTGGTGGATTACAAATTAGTTTGAAGTACGCGGTAAGGCGATCGCCACGTTAACGCGGGCCAATCCGATTCCTATACACACAGGCCAATACTTCTTTTCCAGTGACAACTTTACACGCGCGGACCGACGGGTAACTGTATATGTTCAACGTTTCATTATTTGGTGTCAATCGCTTTTCTGTGGAGGTCAAGCATGCGATGGTAGAATCGTGCGCGCGTGCTGATTTTTTGTACGTTGGGTAATGTATAGTGCACAACCAACTGCGCATGACATGCAGTATAAATACATGTGTGAGGGTTTGTTAGGGATGCAGTTGAGGTTGCTGAAAAGTTGAGTACGCGAGCAATATTCTTGCAGCACATACAACGTCAATTGCTGTACGCTCGTCAATTTGCACATTCAAAAAAAATCCCTAAAAACCCTGATACCGTAGCGGTAACTACATATAAATACATCACCTGTAAGTAAGTTTGTCGATTTATAAGCTTTTATTTTCTACACGCAGATATGTCTTTCATTTCATATCATGCCGATACGCATGTTGCACTGTCAACGGTTAAAGCGATGGAAATGCCCATACCGCTTGCGGTAAGCAAATATAACGTGACGGAATTGCTAACCGCGTTACAATTATTTATAAAGCAAAATTCTTGCGTTTTGGCACTGGCCGCGCGTGAGATAACATCAAAACTCAGTTTGGATCCAGAATTATCGGAGCTTCGATTCAAACAAGTAATGCTTGCTTTAAATTACTTTGTTACTGAGAAAGTTGTTCATCTGCATTATTGGCTAAACGACATTATTGACGTAGGTTATATTATTCCTAAAATTGGAGTGTCGCCGATTTCCTGGTTGTTCAAACAGTACATCACGTTCAAGAAAGGTATTAGCAACGACGTCCACAGCAAACGCACATTACAATGGACATCCTATGAAATCGGCGCAATGGAGCTTAAATACTTACTTGAAGGTAAAGAAATAAACATGCTATCGGTGTCGAATGTCATCAATAAGCTTGTATTCATATCTGGGATTAATGGGGAGATGAATTACGGACCATACGGTAATACAAAAGTATCTGACGGAAATATGCCGGAAATTGTAAAAAAATTAACAAGTAGTATCCAAGAGGTAATTCAATCCGCCCAAGAGAGTTTTCAAAAGTCAGAATACGATAATTTGTTGTTTCCGTTTTCTATTCGTGGCGGTCAGCACATTGTTATGGCACATTATCGTCACACCGCGGATATACGCACCTTAACTCTCTTTAATCACGGAGCTCATACAATCGACGACCTGAGCAACGGGTTAGATAGGGAGAAGAAACTCAGCCATTACTTTATAAATGTTATACAGCCGCTTATGAAAATGTTGTATGCCTATTTTCCGCACACCAGTTCAAAATTACCGATCAAGGTGATAGTTTACACGCATTTAGCAAGCAGAGATCATGCGTATTTTAAAGTAAACAATAGCTATCACGAAGTGTCTTATAGATTAGTGAAGGCACAAAATACGAGTAATTGTTGGGAAATAGCAACGTACTACGCGCATCTGCTTTTAGAGGATTCTGAAATCGTAGTACCTTACAGTTGCCAACCCTCTGACGAAAGCAAGGAAATCTTAGATAATTGTTCACTGCTAAACACCTATCGATTTAATGTTTTAACCGATACAATACGCCATCTTTACAAAAATGAAAATTTGAGTGCTTATGCCTACAAAACTATAAAATTGGTGCCACGCCTTACGAATTGCGTCAGCTATAAAGTTACGTGCGCAGATGAAACCGTGAACAACATTTTTAATTATTTGAACATGCGAGGTCATACCAGTGTTAAAGACCTACATTTTATAAGACACAATAATTGTCTTATCATACACCTTGTCGACAATCGAGAGTACGTTTTGGAGATCGTACCCATGTTAGCAAGCGATGATCCGAAATTTGCACCGATTGAATCAAACCATAATTACATGCTACGTGTAGATACGCGTGATACAAACGCGATTGGCTCCAGCCTACACACAACTTCGTGTGATGGTATTAATTTGCAGCTACTAGAACCGTTATATCTCACGGATACAACTATTACCGCTACAGTTTACGACGTAAAGCACGTGAGCGATTACATAACCATTACTCAAGGATCAAACTTAGAACACAACCTGTATATACTGGTACAACTGCGAAGTGTAGTTAGGAAAAAATATGATGGCCACAATGATTTAGTGTGGCAGATGTTACCCACTCCGCAATGCGATGACAGTCGTATATGGAACCCTAACGTCAGTTATCCTAACGTGGCCCACAAAAAATACCGTGCGGATACGGACTTGCAAACCGAGAAAATCGATTACATGTATTACTGGATCGTGCTCTCAGCCGGTTCACAGTACGCGTATATAAAAACACCAAAACCGCGCAACGAAAAGGAAGTTTACGACCTTAAAATCGAGGTGTACCGTGGTTCCATGGAGATAAATTCGATCTTCGATTTAATGAAAGATCTGTCTCAACCTGTGAGCAATAATGAAGACATAACTTCTTACGGACCTGTTTTGAATTTGGAACACACAAAACTTTTCACAACGCACGTAACGTGGACTTATACGTCGAATTCGTCTGTACAAAGAATACGTACCATGAACGAAACGAACGAACTACAGACAGATGAGATCCTTGATAATAGCAATCCCATACATATTTCTCATACATACGGAACGCGACCTGCTAGACGCGTTCGCAAAAAATTTCAAATGACCAAACGCAAAAGTGATGAACGTGTAGAAAACACTCAAACAGAAAACCTAACTGTGAACTTCTTCCGAAATATCCCACCAGCCAATATAGACGAAATTATCCGACCGGCCTACGACGAACGTTTAGGCGACTACGCAAAATTAATGGTCAACCAAATGTACGGGGGTATGATGTTGGTAAGTTTGATAAAATGCAACTGTAACTTGCGGATCAATTTTGCAGCAAAAAATATTACAACTCAGCCAACGCAGCGCAAACTCAAAACGATACGTATTATATGTGGAAATTTGTATAATTACGAAACAATTTTCCGGACCTCAAGGATGCATTAATTAATTTTATGAAGGAATACGTCAGATCACAAGTGGTTCTACGTGAACTGAATTCTGCGGCGATGAACGAGGTTAAAGGGTTGCAGGATCATATTATATGTCCAACATTTCACTTTTTTGTGATAACACATAAGCTTCCTAACGAGGCCTTCAAGGAAGTTGAGGATTTAGAAAAAATGAGAGGTTTAATCAATAAATTATACACGGAGTAAACCTTAAAAAGGAGTACCCGTGAGTGGAAACTCAGGCAACGCTTTTGGACGACCCTGCGCCGGTAGAACTTCCCACGTTCGCGGACGGCGGCGTAGACGTCTGGCGATGTTATACACGACATGTTATACACGATGTGAACGTCATGGTACAGGCGGAATAGCTGTATCGTCCTCCCGTGGCGTGGGCATTCTCAAAGTTGCAGTTGTACGCTGAGTAGTTCTTAACATCTCCGCCAGAGCGGCAAAGCCCTCCGCCTCATCCTCCTCCTCCGTTTCTTTAAGCAGTTGTGTCAAATCCAAGGGTATGTCAGGCACCTGAAGGCTTTTCGATGGATGCCAGACTTATATGATACCGGTGCCTTGGGCGCGTTTTGCTTGGCGGCAACTGTATTATCCCTTCATCGGTCCTGAAGTACAAGTCGCCTGTTAGCACGAAAAAGTACTTTCGATTATTTTGGAAAACCGCAAACTCATTCTTCTTATCGCGCACGAAGAACGCGTTTTTCCAGTCATGCGTATCCACCATATCCGTGATCGTAGCATCGTGATGCACGGTGATGTGCAATTCGTTCGTGTGCAGCGCTGTAGGATAAGGGTCTCCGTTGGACGTATCGCTTCCAAATATACAACGGTACAGTCGGTCCAAATCGGTATCTCGGTCAGTCCAGCTATCGAAGATTTTAAGCGCGCTCCCTGGTTTTACACCGAGTAGAGTGAGGTTACCATGATTTACCACAGCTAAGTCTGCGAAATAGTGCGTCTGAATTTCGTTATTCCACTTCGCGTTTTTTATCAACGACTGGTTTGCTGTCTTGACGCTCTCGTCCACCGTGGTGGTGCCGTCCCCCGACCACCACACGAGCACGTCGCTTTTTGTGTGGCATTTTGAGTCTTCGGCTAAGCAGAAACCACAGAAATACGCCAGGTGATCGATGGTGCAGCGGTACGCTGGTATAGGAACGGTTTGGACCGGGCCCGACTCGCTCAAGTGAGCATTAGGTCTCGTTACCTTGCCATCGATTAAGCAGGGCTGGTTCATGCGCTCATTCGGTACGACAGCCTTACCGTTCCTGAACGCCTCGCTACGCAAGGTGGTGTCGCATTTTGCGCAAATCATGTAATCACCTGTTGTTGCGGCGTCGACCACAGCGGTGGCCAAGGGTTTATGTAACTTGCCGTTCTCCTTGTACGAGTAAAACAGGGCAAGGTACAGGTTCAACTGAGTTCGTTCTTGCGCGCGTTTGAGAAGGCGTGGGTACCGTACGAGACGCCTGTTTGCCATCACGAACTCACCAATGGCCGTCGAGTTGGTCGCCCTCAGTATGATATCGTACGGGTCGTCGGTATCGTGCTCCGGGGCATTGGGGACGTCTAGGGTGACTTCCATAACGGCTCTGTCGTGATCTTTGGAAGCATCCAAAGAAAAGTACAATCCAAATTTCCTACCCGCCAACGTCGTCTCGTCATACCACGCTGGTTGTTTCACTTGGTAACCCAATCTTTCGCAGGCCATTGTCATAAGCGAGGCATGAAAATACGCGTGCTCCGGTTGACAGTGCGCAGCCTTCCGTTCTACGTCGATGTAGTATTGCAACGCTAACTTACGGTTCCTCAGTTCGCCACATCCCTGTATGTTTCTATACAAACCGTAGGCGTTGATCAGATTAAGTAGGCACACGGTCGTCGTACGACAAACGGTATTGACCTCCATACGCATTACCGCAAGAACGTGAAGCGTGTTCAAGATAGTCTTTAACAGATGGACAGCCGTCAGGGTGAATTGGTATCTGTACGTTGGGGTTAACGTATTATCTCTGCCTGCGCAACGGATCACGTCCCTTACGACACGGTCGAGAAAGGGTTGAAATACACCTTCAAGAAAATCAGGAGTCCAGTCTTGTTCGAAGGTGAGTGTGTCGTTGAAGCATGACAGGAAATTGTTCATATCATAATCACCGCGGCCTTGGTGAAAGGTAATATCTGAATCGGTATATAGTAAGCGGTGTAAATTGGCATGAAACGCCCGTACGAACGGCCCGGTTATGCTTGTGGGTCCATTAAACAAAGGCTTTAACACCAACGTGCACAGTTTGTGCATCGTTTGACTGTACAAAACAGCATTTTCACGTAGCAGCAAAAAGTTATCATCCATTATTTCCCAATGCACCCGTTTACGTGTGAAATCTACCTTTCCAGCTCGTAATTCCGGGTTATGTAGGGGGTGGGGCATTTGCAAAGTGTAAAACATGTTGGGATTTACTTCCGAGAGTCCTTTAAATGCGCCAACGACCGTAATATCCACGATCGAAAGCAAGTCGGTAAAAAAGTCCATAAACTGAGCATTTACTTGGAACCGAGTACTGGGAACGTCAGGGTGCTTCAGCAAGCACAAGTCGGTAACGGCCGTGAGCATATCGTGCGTAAGCTTTACATAAACGTCGTAAATAGTATCGAAGTTATCGTCGGTTGTCCTGAAGTACTCACATGGCAGTAAAATGGAAGCACTCACACCCGTTGCCAAATGCGCCTCTGCGAAAGACGTTGAGTTCGAGTGTCCTTCGGTATCCACGTGGGGGATTACGAGCGGTTCGTGGTTTTCACGGTGTATAGTGCGGCAACTCTCAGGCCTGGTTGCGGCGTACACCGCTTTGCTGTGCGCGCATTCGAAAGTTAGGCGGAAGTATGCTTCGAGCCATCGTATGAAAACGTTTGCTTGCATCACGTTACTTTCTTCGCGCTGTACAAATTCATCCAGGCACTCGTACATAGCTCCACGGACCTCCTTACCAAATCCCGCCAACAGTTTTCTTTCCTTTTCTTCCCTATTAATTAAATCAATAATAATCGCAGCGTTTGTGGTTCTACTTTGTTGCCGGCGAGTATTCGCTTCAACAGTCGTATCACGTTTGGCATTCTTAGCTTTATCCCTTTGAGCAGCGTTCCTTTTTTTGTTCGGTCGCTCGGGCGAACAAAGCACGACGGACATTTTTTCTTATGGCGCGTTGCACCTAAACGTTGCGAGTGTATCATGGGGTTTTTGTTGGTACGTATTTATACTACGCACCGAGCGCATTTGCCCTCATCGACGGTACCGACAAGGCGCTGATATTATAATAATTCGTGATATAAGTATAAGTATATACGTATGCATGCATCTTCGTTATCCGTAAAAATATCAATTTCACTGTTACGTTACGCCCGAGCAACTTTCTATTGCATTTGGGGAACCTAAAAATAGAAAACGCGTGTCAGTAAAGCGTGTGGATTTCTGTGCGATGCTTAATACTTAACAGTCCATACGCATACTGTGGCGGTGTCGATTGAGAATCTCTCCGCACTACCCCACGCTAACGTAGGCACCTCACCCGACCGCACGCCATACCTTTTAAGACACGCACCATGAACCGCTCGTCTAAAATGATTCGTAAAACCGTCCCAGGGGTCGGAAGGCATCGAAGTAAAAAAATACTTAAAAACTTTGTATCGAAATTGTCTTTTGACCGATGCCGGATGCGGACTTTGCCGACCACGCGTAGATGTGACGAGAGCAACTGCGCTATATAAGTTGCTTTATTAGCGAACTTGGTATCTTGTAGGCAGTTTCGGTGCGGCGCACGCCGTCACCATGTTTCGCACGCGAACTTCGCGATCGCTGCGCGGTGCACGCGTGTCGTCCGTGTGCACGCTTCGCCTTGCACGGCGTCGCGACGTTGCACACCTTCAACTGTAAACCGGGTTTGTTCGTCCAAATGTTCGTTTTTTTCCGATACAAAAATCCGTACCGACAATAGCAGCACGTCAGTTTGAATCGTGCCAACGGGCGCATGAACGCGCGGTGCTGCAACATACCGCCGTCTGCGGGATTTTCGATGTACCAACACGTCGGTTTTAAATATTTGATTATTTTTAGCGTGCGTCGCACAACTTTGTCCGCGTGCGCCAGGTTTCGTGTTCCGCGTCTGTGCGCCTTAGAATATTGAGTGCAGGGCGGGGACGCCCATACCACATCGAAATACATCGGGGGGTATATTGTGTAATCCCATTTAAGTATGTCGACCGTCACGGTCGCCTCAAATTTAGCGGCGATATCCAACGACACAACGTCGATGGTTTTATACTTTTTAATCAGGCACGCGCTTACCGATTTTGTACCGCAGAATAACTCTAATACGCGCATGGCGTGTGAGCATGTTGCGCGCGCGCGCACGTGTATGTATACCACCACGCTGAATGGCAAATATCGGGGTATCATCTTAAGGTATGGCACGGTCCGGTACCGTTTCGGGAGGCGATTACAAATATACGGACCGCCGATTATGAATCGTCCAACGACACGCGCTACGCCGTAAGTAACTCTCGTTTGCTACGATGTATCACAAGATGCAGGTTCTGTTTTTGACTTTGCGACGTCTGTTGCGCGGTGCCCACGCTGATGAGTTTGACGTCTCCGGTGCGCGAACGCGGTCGTTGGTTCGGTACGCCGAAACAGTTATACGGGATTCGGGGCTGCATCAGCCGGAGGGGCGTGCGCAAAACGCGCGCACGGCTCATCACATCATCGTCGCGGTGTGCGTGTGCGAGCGCGTGCGCCTGCCGACCATCATAGAATGGATCGATCGGGAAATGAGTTGCGAAGATATTACACGTACGGGATCGTGCCACATGCACGAGCTGCGTTGCGCGCTTCAGCTGTGTCACGACGTGCTGTGCAGCACCGACTTAATACTACCAGCCGAACTGTCCGAACTGCGGGACGTGCTGCACAACGAGTGGGTCGAGGCGTTCCTAAATTACGGCGGACCCGATTATTAATGAGAATGGAAACAGTTTGTTGTTTGACGAAATGGCGCGTCAAAGACGACACAAGTGGTAAGTCCGGGGCGTAACTAAAAGGATGCTTCGCCGCGTCAACCCTCGCGTCGATGGCCGACTGCAACGCTATGAGGGGGCACGGTGTCCTATATATCCTGATCCGTCGCTAACCCAAATACGATCTGCAGAGCATCGTCAGAAATCTGACTGTGTCGATCGCGCCTCTCACGTACTTTGCATCACGCACGCCGAACAATCCGCAGAGGCGGTCGCGCCCGTGGAAGGCACGTGCAATCCGCATTATTTGACGCGGTGGTGTTGTTTCAAGACGAACGTAAGGATTCGTATCTATACTTTATTTTTCAATTTCTGCACACCCTCACAACTTGTTTACCAAAATCGCGTCCAGGGCACACGTGGAGCCGTTGGCGCATTCGTAGCACAGCGTGTGTGGCACGTCCGCGCTGTCCGTGCTGCGTGCAGCGGTGTCGTGGGTGACCATGTGCGCCTCCGAATGCAAGAGCGAGCCTTGTCCCACGCCGCACGCCGCGCTACGGTCGATATGCGTACCGTTCACTCGCCACATTGTCATGTTGACGCACAGAGACGGAAACCAGTACGCTCGCCATACGCCATCCGCGTTCAGCGACGCGTTGAACACGACGGTCTCCGGTACGTCGCTCCGTGAGCAAACGGGGTGCATCTGCGTGACGGATGTAACGTGCGTGGGCCACGCCACTCGCAGGCGTCGACACGCTGCGCATTGGCCAGCGCCACTCGTGCACTCGCCGTGCAACGTGTCCATTATGTACCGATACGCGGTCCCGTCCGCGGGCGCCGTCAGGGCGATGTCGTAGGCGTTCGCCCGAGGCTCTGTCAGATTGCCGCTGCTTTGCATATACACGCAGTTGCCGTACGCCCATTCGCTTTGCAGCTCCACGAGCGTGTGCGCCGTGTCGTTGCGCGCGCTATACAGAACGACAGTCGTTGCACTGTGGTTAAGGATGATGTCAACGGGCTCGGTCACGCTGTCAAAATCGACACGCACGACCGGCGGCGTCGTAGATGGCGAGGCTGTCGGCGACACCGTCGTGGGGTGTGAAGTAGCGGGTGATGCGGTGGCGGGGGCTAAGGTCGTCGGGGTTTCTGTGAATGGCGACGATGTTAGGCTATTCGAGGCGGACGGTTGGGTCGTGGGGGCGACCGTGACCGGCGCGTCGGTCGGCGAACGATTCGGCATCGCGGTGCGAGGGCTCCGTGTCTGGAAATGCGATGGTGCATGCGTATAACGCGCTGCGTCCGCGAAGGTTGCACGGTACGGGATGGCTCGCAGCGAGCTCACGTCATACAGCGGCGGTGCGAGCGTATTTTTGCTTTGGATCGAGGAGAGAATAAGAGACATCACACCAGGGTACGCGAATATGACAGCGCCCAGAAACACCACGACAACCGAAGAGCAACAGGTGCTCTTGAGCCCCATCGCGCGTCCGCAGCGTGAGTTGCTGGATCGGCTATATATACAGGTAAACAGCCGCCGTCCGGCGTGTCTGTAGTGGTGCATGCTACTGCGCAACGATCGATAGCTATGCAGGGTTACGATCAAAGCTTTTCGGTCTACCCCCCCGCGCAATACGTGCAGTGCGTACCACAAGCGGTGTATTATCAACCGACCGTGCCGTACGATCACGCTGCCGCTGCGAACGATCCGAACGTGACCTTGCAGTACTTGCAAAGCATACACGCGCAGATTGCGGGCCTGCAACGCGACCGCGGGGACGAGACGCATGTGAAGCGCGTCATCCGCGCGGACCGGCGCAAACGCGCGTTGCGATTGGTGTGGAACGCGTTTCTACGACATCGGAACGAAACTCTGCGCAGAGTGATGCAGGTCCGTGCACGGTCGCATCTGTACCGCGAACGCTACATGGTGCGTCGCGTGTGTTTGGTGGCGTGGCGCGCGCACGTGGCGACCGATAAGCTACACCAGCGCCGGAGCCGCCAGTTGAAGCTCGCTGTGCACACGATGCGGACACGACGCGCGTTTCGCGTGTGGAGGCGTCAGCAAATGCGCGGATGGCACGCGTGCCGTACGATGGTGCGAATCATCTTTTCGTACCTGGCGATGCGTCTGACCGAGCGAGAGAGCGCCCTCAGCCTGCGAGACCACGTTCACGCAAACTTGGACGACGATCATCACCGGATGCACGAGAACTATGTCATGCTGCAGGACGCGCTCGCGCACAGCGAGGCGGTAGCCCGAGATGCGTACGCGAAACGGGAACAGCTCAAATCGCGATTGCAGGTCGCCGAAAACGTGATTTCGGTTTTGCATAAGGATTACAAACTTCACTGCAATGAATGCGGCACCACACTCTACGAGATGCAAACGCGCGTGGATGGAGAACTGCAAGGCGCGCTGCTGGAGGAACGCGCTCCCGCGTGGGACGATAACGAACACCGATCCGTGGTGGGTCAAGTGACGTTAAGCAGCTGGGTGTATACCGTGCAACAGACGAACGTGTCGTAGCGAAGATGCAGACGCGACTGCACGTGTCGAGTAAAAACGAAATTGCGCGTTACACAATATCGTCGCGCATGAGCGCGCGCACAAACCTGCGTGAGCGCGATACGCGAGTTTTGAAAAGCTACTCATCTGTCTGCGTAATGCTTGGGATAGAAATATGCACGTGCCGTGGCACATTGGAGGTCGGTCGGACCGTATGCGACGTTAGCCCACGTATTGGGCGGTTAGACACTGTGCTATTTAAATTTACGTATTGTGACGTGAAACTTTAGTTGTCATATTTGCAGTTTACGTAAAAATAGCGGCAACTTGATTCGCGTGCAAACTTTGGTGCGGTATACAACAACATTACTGGTATAAATACATAAGCTTCTTGTGTGTACGAGTGGTAACATAGGATAGAACATGTCTATCGTTAAAGTTGCACCGGCGCCCACTGATGCCACGGGTAAAAATGTGATATTTTGCCGTGAGGACCAACAAAGCCACGCACCCCGTACACGGGTGTCTTTTTTATAGATACGCGTACAGTACAAAATACACCCGTTGCCAGATAAAAATGTCAATGTGTGAAATTTTGCCGCACGTGGACGAGCCGGTACCGCTCACGAAGGACGCACAGGAAATACAAAATACGTTTGTATCGATAATGGAAGGCAAGAAACCGATCGAGCTATCGGATATTGAAGTATTAAGTAAGGTGTTTCAGGAAGCCTATGAGAAATGCGAGTCTTCTACAGATGAATTTGATTTCGTGATGCAAGCGTTCAAAACATGTTTGGATGATGAAAACATTTTGTTGGGTTCTCACTATAATGCCTTATGCGCCAATGTGAACTTACTACACGACAGAGTGCAACGTATCAAATCGAAGTTGGCGAAGAATGAAATACTAAATGGTACAGGGGCAACACCTAACGAAAATCTACGTTTCGAGATGCCTAACATGGACCAGTTATGGGCAACAACGGTCCGTAAAATTGTATCACTTTCAATAATGACACTTGCTCTGTGGATTTGGATTGTTATATTACACTGTTCGCTTAAGTCTCTTGAACTAGCTATATACATCGTGTTGATTTGTGTTGTATCTAGAGACGTATACGACCAGATGTTTCCTATCGACCAACACCAAACAAATATTAAAAAGCTACTAAATGAAATACGCGCATCAAAGGTTAAAAAAAATTCTCCTTTGTCATTTTTTCAAAACATGCGATCGGAATCGGACAACTGTTGTATTTGTCTTGAGAAGATAACACCGTATTATGAGTTCAAGCCACGCAACTGCCAACATGTATTTCATGAATTATGCTTTAAACTTTTTGTCGTGCATGCTTTAGAAAATAATAACGCAATGGTATGTCCTCTTTGTAGGACAGGCTTATGAACATAGGTTCAGCGACAACGAAATTTCAACTTTACGTAATTTGTAATTTAGATACGCGCAGGCATGAGGACTCACAAAGCCACGCATCCCGTACACGGGTGTCTCTTTTTTATTTTTTAATTTTTTATAGATACGCGTAATCACCCACCGAAATTTGCCATGTAAATACACAGGCCTTGCGTCTTTTACAGACAGAATAATACTGAGTGCACGCTCGACAATACTGTAACCATGGTCACGGAGAAGTTTCCAACCCCGGTAAATAACTCGGTCTTCGATTGCGGACACGAGGACGGCACGGCATTGAAGGACATCATGCTATCCTTGTGGAATAAAATAATCGATGGTCAACAAAGACTGTGGTTAGAAGCCGAGGGGGTTATCCCTGAAACTGTGCACAATGAGAGCGTGGAGACTACGATCCGAGGGTGGATTGTAGGAGCGGAGCGCCATTACGAGGATGTGGTGTTGGAGGTTGCCTTTTCACAAAAAACTTACCAATCACTGCGCGACTTCGTGGGCACTTACCACCCCACTTTCATTCGCATGACGCATTTTGATTCACAGAAAGATTGTCCTGGATTTATGGTCCTACCTAACACGTATTCAAACACGCGAAGCATTGATACGCGTCTTACGGAATACACAGGTAGATGTTTAGCACTCGACGTCGTCACTGTGTACGACTTCCCCTCGAGCACGTATTCTTTTAGGAATTGTTTCAAAACCAGGAAATTTGATAACGACGGATTGAATAGGATGTATCACGAGATTCAAAATATTACAGGAGCCATGTCAAGCTCGTTCAACGCGTGCCGGTTCTACGAGACGCGAGTGCAGGATCGGTATGCAGATTATATACGGGCGAAGCGCCGCTACGAAACGTCCCAATCTGAACTCCAAGAGTGCATACGGCGCACGGAGGGCGCACGTGCCTTATACACCCGATGCGAGCAAGAGAAATATAAAACGGCACCTGGAAATAAAACCGAAAACGTATAAATATACGGTACAAGTAATAACGTTATCGCGCGCTTCACATTCCGTTGCGCATGATCGCGCATACGCCGAACTTCGGTCGGGGCTGGGTTTCGATAAGCACGCTGTTCACAGTTGCGTGCGCTTTCATCGCCCTGATTGACCTCACCTTACATTTCACGCAGCATTATCGCACGCAACACAGGGGGATAATCCGAAAGCGCTTGGAGGCGCAGCGGCTGCGAAGCGTGGTGTGCAACGACCGTGACGGAGACCAGAGAGCGTGGTCCGCCGAATTCGTGGATTGCGAGCGCATACGAGATGTTTCCGAAGACGACGCGTTGCTGCTGCCAGCGATCAGTCGCGCGATCGAAAATACCGCCGACGACGTCGCATTCCTGGCGCGCCTGTGCGCGCGGGGTGCCCTTCGCGAAATATGCGATAACGCGCTTCTCGCGTTCGTCACCGGCGTTTTCGGATGTGCAAGCGCGCTCGTTTTGCTACGGATGCAGCGGCTGATTTTGCCCCATCCGAGCAGGCCGGGTTTACCTGCGTACGACGTGGTGCACGACCACCGTCGCATCGAACCTCACTGGGCACTCGTCCATCAACATTGATATTATAATAATACAAAACCGTCTGTGCGCTTTCTTTATTTTTGTTTCGAAACAGGGGTGTTTAGCTATCGGCGCAGCTGGTCTCAAAGTCAAAATGGCGCATCCAGTACGACTCGTGCACGGTAGCGGTGCTGTCGCCAAACGACACGTCGTTCTCAGCCATGGATTCTTGCGTGCGCGAGCATACGCCGCGGTCGCTGCAAGATTGAGCCTGCGACCCCGCTTTCGACTTGATCGGCAAATGTTGTTCGATGACGACGGAGTTTGTGATGACGATTCTCTTGTGTAGCAACAAGTGCATGATGCGTCTTGGTGGGTATTCGGTTTATACGCGCAGCACCCTTCGTGCACCCGTGTTGGCCGCTTTTAATGTGCGCACATAGGCCTCATTCGTGCACGGTGCGTGTACAGTCTCAGTTGCGTCGTCCTCGTCTGATGAAAAACAGTCGGCGGCGTTTTCTTTTTCGGACAGGAACCGTCCGGTCATGATAGCGGTCACCACGATGGTGCCTACGGTCTGTGCCATGAGGAACCAGAAATTGGAAAACATGAAAAAAAGCGTGACCGCGCTGGAAAGCGACAGAAACACCGTGTGCAACATCATCGTGCATTGTATCCGCGCGTCGGAGTCCAGATCTTTACGCGGAACGTGTGGCGAGTTGAGGTAGTTTATTTGCCACGATAAAACCTTTCTCCGGACGTAGACGTTAATACCGGTCAGGAACGTGGTGCACGATAGCGCCACCAACGATTTGTACACGTCGTCGATCACGTAGGCGTCGAAAAACCGCACGTCGTCCGAGTACAAATCGAAGTAGTAACTGGGTAGAAAGCGCATCGAGTACATCACAACGAACACGATCGCAAATAGCGAAACGGCGAACAGAACCGTCGTGGTCGGGGTGCGCTGCGTCAAAAGATCGAAAGCATTATTTTGCGCCGCCACCTCACCGGGCGCGTTAAAAAGACGTTCCATCCGACGCGCGTGTTGCGGTGCGTAACAGTGGTAGTTCTGTTTGGGGTAGTTCAACGCACGCGTCGTGTCCATCCTTACGTTTCCGTTTCTTACGCGCGTCGATTGCCATGAGGGATGACTCAACGTTCTGTGACTCATACCAGTGTGCATAAACTCGATTCTGTCCTATATCGTGCTGGCCGGTTGTGGTGTATGAACACATAGATAGGGCCAGTCGTTGGGCTTGCGCGTTTGCGTCCCGTGACGGGACGTCTACATTATGCACCCCATACATCGACTGGTACAATCCGCGCCGTTTATCATGCCTCCGCGCGATCGGCGAATCTTACACGGGCAGGATACGTATATATATATACCCACAACCTTTCACCCGTCGTAAACATCAGCGACGATGCGTGTCCGGTACGATACTCGATATACACCTCAACACCAACGCGGTAAACACAAACGCTTGCACGTCCGCGACATCAATCTGCGATACCCTCTCGAAGATGTCGAGGCGCGTGCAAATTCTGCGCCGAACGACGCGCCGTCAAAGGACGCGACACCCAAATGGATACGGAAACTCGACACTCCGACGTCCAAGACGATCATGTACCTCGTCGCGGGCGCCTTGCTCGTGGCGATCATAATATGCGTGGCGGTCATCGCGGCCACGCGCGACACCGGAAAAGACCACCAGGCGCCAACGGACGAATCGGTGATGCAGACGCAGACGGTAGTTATGCATCCGCAACTCGTCGTGCCGATCGTTACCGATCCGCCGAACGCCGCGGGCGTGCCCGTACAGGTGCACGCCTCTGTAAAGTTCGTGGATCTTCGCTGGCAAGACTACGACACCGCCATCAACCAGTCACGCCTCGTCGACAGCATGCGGCAATCGCTACACGTCGTAAACGGCAGAACCTCGAACTTCGTCGCGCACAACATCTACCCAGGGAGCGTGGTGGTCGAATTCAGCTGCACGTATCCGGACCTGGACGCGCACGCCGTTAGCACGATCAAAATGTTAAGGGACACTCCCATGACGATATTTCATAATATGCACCACGAAGAAGCGGTGACGGTGACGTACGGGGGCAGCGAGACCACGCAGATCAGCACGCTGCTTCCATCCACGCGCGTCACGCCGTACCCCACAACGATCGAGCGTCTCGACGCCGCGTTCCCGCATCACGATCTGCGCACGGCCAGCCCGCACGCTTTCCCCACGCCATCGCCGACGCGAACGCCCACAACAGCGTCCCCACACACGGGACCGCCCACGACCAACACGCCGGTCACGGTCGGCCCCGTCACCCATCCGCCGATGACACCACCCCCCACGACCGACTCGCCGTACACAACGCATCCAACGCGTGCGCCCAACACCGTATCGCCAAGTACCACCGCGCCCGTCACCGATTCCCCGTACACCGCGCAACCCACGCAAGAGCCGGTGACTGCGACGCCCATCACCTTGACGCCCACCACTGCCCCCCCCAACACCGCGCACCCAACAAGCACGCCCGAGACCAGCACGCCCACCACTATAATGCCAAGCACGGTATCCCCGTCAACGACGTGGCCCACGACACGATCACCAATCACCGCACCACCCACACATGGTCCAACAAGCGAAACGCCCACCACCTCATCTCCAACCAGTCTATCGCCTACGACGAACGCGCCCGCCACCGTAGCGCCGCAAACAATACAACCCACCATATCTCCCAACACGGAGACGCCGATTACCGATTCGCCGACAACGGCATCGCCAGACACCGCGTCGCCGCACACGGCGCAGCCCACGCGGAGCCCAGCCACGCGTGCTCCCAACACCGAAGCGCCGACTACCGTGGCACCGGCCACCGAAACGCCATCAACCTCGGGGCCGACGACCGTGACGCCCACCACCAGCTACCCGACCACCGTGGCGCCCGCGACCGTGGCGCCCACCACCGAGTCTCCAATCACCGACACGCCCGCGACCAGCGCGCCGACCACCACTCATCCTACCACATCGGCGCCCGCGAGCGGTGCACCGACCACCGACGCCCCCACCACAGTAGCGCCCACGACCGGACCGCCGACGACCACCCCCCCCGCCACCGCGTCGCCCCACACGACTCATCCGACTCGGAGCCCCGCAACCGGACCACCAACCACAACGTCTCCGACCACTGCGTCGCCCACCACTGGACCCCCGACCACCGAAGCGCCCGCGTCCATGCCGCCGACCACAAACGCGCCAGCCACCGATACGCCCACCACCGGCGCGCCCGTGACCTCACCGCCACACACAGTGCCGCCCACCACCGAGCCCCCAACCACCAAACCTCCCACCATCGAAGTGGTCGCAACCGAGACGCCCACCACCGACTCCCCGATCACCGCGGCGCCTGAAACCACGCCACCGCACACAACGCAGCCTACCCGAGGCCCTGCGACCACCACGCCCACCAAGGCGCCCGCGACCGGGTCCCCGCCGACCTCAACCCCCACCACCGAGGCCCCGACGACCACGGCGCCCGCGACCGAAACACCCATCACCAAATCCCGACCGAGACGCCCACCACAGTTTCTCCGACCACCAAGGCGCACGCGACCGGAGCGCCCCACCACCGAGTTCCGACCACCGAGTCGCCACGCGTGAAACGCCCCACCACGAGGTCTCCGACCACCAAAGCGCCCACGTCCAAAACGCCCACCACCGGGTCCCCGATCACCCAGGCGCCCGCGACCGAAACGCCGACCACGACGCATCCTACCCAAAGCCCCGCGACGAAAACGCCCACGACAGAGACGCCGACCACCCAGGCGCCCGCGACCGAAACGCCGACCACGACGCATCCCACTCGCAGCCCCACGTCCAAAACGCCTACGACCGGGTCTCCGACCACCAAAGCGCCCACGTCCAAAACGCCCACCACCGGGTCC